>JARUPZ010000013.1:5527229-5618210 GCA_031213475.1 Nereocystis luetkeana | reverse complement strand
TTGTGCAGACGTTCCTGAGTGTGTGTGTTTGGTATGTATGGTATGGGGTGCTTGTTTTCTCGTTCTTTTCTTTAGTTTTTTTCGTCTCTGTCCCCGTTGCTCGTTTGCCGTCGCTGTCGTGCAGCAACCACTACTTGCGCACAGCAGTGACACTGTATGGGTGTACTGACGTACAGCATTGTTGATAGTACTACGTACTACATACTTGAATCTACATATAAAGTATCTGCCAAAAGCCAGCGGAGCGTGATTGGTTTCTTACAGTAAGGGTAACACCACATCACATTTTGTGTCGATTTTCATAGAACATACCGCTCTGTCTCATTGACAACTGCTTCATTCGAACTTCTATTCTTCTCTCGAATTTGCTTCCAACTTTTCGTAACTTTGTTGTTTCTCCCCTCCTTCGCACACCCCTGCTCTCCGCCCCCCCGCTCGGGTAGAGTGCTCGACATAAGGGCGCAGCACCGCTACATACGGAACGACCCGGATCGCATCCGCATGCTGAACCAAATAGGCTTCCAGTGGACAGACGCCGCTAAGACTAGCTACGCCAACGTCGTGCGCGCCCTTAAGGTAGGTTCTACCCAAAGCAAACCCTACTTCGGTTTTCCCGCCCGCCTTTCTTCCCAGAAGTAGTAGTGGTAGTAGTAGCAGCAGTAGTAGTAGTAGTAGTCGTAGTAGTAGTAGCAGCAGCAGTAGTAGTAGTAGTCGTAGTAGTAGTAGCAGCAGTAGTAGTAGTAGTCGTAGTAGTAGTAGCAGCAGCAGTAGTAGTAGTAGTCGTAGTAGTAGCAGCAGCAGCAGCAGTAGTTACTGTAGTAGTAGTAGTAGTAGTAGTAGTAGTAGTAGTAGTAGTAGTAGTAGTAGTATTAATAGTAGTAGTAGTAGTAGTAGTAGTAGTAGTAGTAGTAGTAGTAGTGGTAGTAGTAGTAGTAGTAGTAGTAGTAGTAGTAGTAGTAGTAGTGGTGGTCGTCGGGGTACTGTAGTCGTGGTGTTGGTGGCGGCGAGGAGGGTGGTGTTTTTTTCTGTAGTTGAAGTACCTGGCAGCACTATGTGGTGGTATTAATATTAGGCGGGGCCACAATAAATATGACCAAAATATTGTTGGTAAAAATAGCGAAATAGATAGGATTTTGTATGTACCGTAGGTCCTACTCAATATGCCCCCCCGTAATATTACGGGGGGACCATAGTTAATGGGACCTCTGGTATACATAAAAACCTATACATTTAACCATTTTTACTAACCACATTTGGTCCTATTAACTATGGCCCCCCGTAATAGTAGGGGTACCCTAAACGAGCGTTGAGCCCGCATATGGGTGCGATCGTCTTCCACCTAACGGCGGTGAGTGTGCTACCTAAAAAGTCGAACACTATTATTTTCGGGAAGCTCCGTCCCTCGACCAGGTCATTCCGGAGAGATATTTGCTCGGTTTTGGCAACCTTTCCCTTCTGAAAAAAAAAAAAAAACGGGCGCTTAAGAAACGACCCCCCCAACCGGGGCACTCAACGCTCTCTGCGGTGTGCAGCAGTCGTAGTGGTGGAAGGGAGGGTAGTGGTGTAATATTACGGGGGATCATGGTAAAATAGGACCTACGGTACACACAAAAACCCATACATTCCCCTATTTTTAGTAACGGTATTTGGTCCTATTTATTATGGTCCCCCGTAATAGTAGTAGTAGAACAGTGGGCGTAGTATTAATAGTAGTGGTATTCATAAACATAGTAGAATTAGGGGTACTGGTTGTAGTAGTAAATGCGACTTAGCGGCAGCAGCAGGGCGGCTCTGGTCACGAATCTCACGGCTGCAGGCCTTGCAGCACGTGGTGGTAGACGGCCGGGGAGAGCGTTTGTCGCTATCTTGCTCATGATCGACGAGTCAGGCGACTCCCCCCCTCCCCGCCCCCCGCGGTTGGTCGTTTTTGTGCCCTTTTGTTCGTGTATCTCGAATGGTGCTTACGTTTCCCCCCCGTGCTATTTCTCTCTTGCTCCTTCTCTTTCCCCCCCACCCCGTCTCCCGCGGTTGGTCGCTTTTGTGTCCTTCTGTTCGTGTGTCTCGAATGGTGCTTGCGTTTCCCCCCTGCTCTTTCCTCTTTGCTCTTTCTGTTTCCCTACCCTCTTTCTTTCGCGGCTTCTCTCTTTTTTCGCTCTTTGTCATTATCTTTGTCTTTTTCTTGCTATTTATTCCTCGCTGTTGATGTTGGTGTTGGTACTTTGCTCTTGTTTTTTTCCCTTGCCCTTACTTTTTCCATCGATCGCTCTTCTTTTTGCGCTTGTTGTTGTCGTTTTTTTTTTTTTTTTTTTTTTCAAGGCCTACCGAACGGTGAAGGGGCGCGACTTTTCTGTTCCGAGCTCCTTCGTCGTTCCTTCTTTCCTTCCTTGGCCACAGTCCTGCTGGGGACTGCGCCTCGGAACGGCTCTCGTCGACATACGAAGCAAGGGCAGGTGTGAAGAAAAGCGTCCGCGTGGGCACGTTGTGCTCATGTCGTGCATGGCCTTCGTCATATGTATCACCGTGGACTCTTGCGTCCCTACAATACCGGGCAGGTGGGGGGGTTTGGTCGTGTTATCGGTTCGTTTGTTGAATGACGCTTGTTCGGCTTGTTCGGTTTTTGTTTTGATGGTCGGCCTGCGGCTTCTTCGCCTTTTTTTGTCTTGACTTTGCTGTCTTGGTTTCCGTGGATGGTCGGCTTTTTTGCTTTACCCCAATATTTCCGCTCAACTGGTATATCTTTCCTCGCTAGAAAAAGCGCCGACTTAGAACGACAGCAGGTGCCATAGGGTCTGCAGCGCTCCCACAGCAGGGGTGTCGCTTTTAAGTCCGGCCTTTACTCTCAGCCGATGAGAGCCACTCGGCCTATTACGGGGGTCCATATTAAATACGACCTACGGTACGCACAAAAACCCATATATTTATCTATTTTTACTAACAACATTTGGTCCTATTTACTAAAGTCCCCGTTATGGTGACCATGCCTTTGTTCGTCGGCTGACTTGAGTAATTTTATATGCTTTTTGTTTTCGCCAATATGCACCAAGCACCACCGAGGTTATTCGCTCGTACTCTGCGACAAAGAAGGGCTGTTTTTATGGGCATCCGATTTTTTGTGGACGAGGTACAGAGCCACTACTAGCTCGAGCGGCGCAAACGCGGTAGTGAAAGCAGTGCCATCATTCACCCCCCCCCCCACACACACACACTGTAGCACCAGTCGACATTTATCCGGATTATCATCTGCTTCCAAGGGTAGATGGACTCTTCCGGCGGTCAATCCTCCTGACTTAATTAAGGATATATATAGGCTCTTTCCACAGTCAGCGGTCGTATCTGCCACACTCAATGTTCATATATTGTCCCTCCATTCCATGACCGCCTCTGCCACGTCTCAACGGTCCTATATTTCACACCTCAACGGTCATATCAAAACGGCTATTTTTTTTTTAACATTTGAACCTCCTACGCAGGTACCTCAAGGGCGAGGACAGGCAGCAGCGGCGCCTGGAGCTGGAGCGCCTGGGCGTCTTCATGCAATCGCGGGTACGGGTGTACAACCACGAGTATTTTAATAGTATTTCGGGGGACCATAGTTAATAGGACCTATGGTATACATAAAAACCTATATATTGAACCATTTTCACTGACAATATTTGGTCTTATTAAGTACGGTCCCCCGTAGTAGTGAGCGTAGGATAGCAGGGACGGGGTACCTCGGCAGGGTCCAACCAGCCAAAACATTTTTTTCTTTTTTCTTTTTTTTTTCCCGCCCGATATGAGCGAAGGTTCTAACCTGTCGACCCCCTTGGCTGTCAGCGCCGGAGGGCCGGGGCCGGTGCGCTCATGCCATGCCTGGCAGTAGTCGTGTTACCTTTAGCGTGGAGAGCACGCTAGGGGACTGATATTGTTGGGCGGGTCAATCCCGTCTTTGGCCTCGCTGTGCTATTCTTATGGGCAGTGCGAGGTAGGGGTCGGTCAAGGGGCCAAACAGAGGTCTCCTGCGATATTACGGGGGACCATAGCTACTAGGGCCAAATATTGTTAGTAAAAATGGTTGAATGTATTAGGTTTTTATGTATGCAATAGGTTCTCTCAACTATGGTCCCCCGTAATAGCATCTTTGGTTCAACGGGGGGGGAAGGGGGGGGGGGGGGGGGGGGGCTTATCACTCGGATTGGGGTGTGTGTTTTCTGTGTCCTGCTTCGCTTTACATATTGCCGCCTGTTGTTTGTCGACGAGGAAACCGCGGCACTCTGGCAGTGTGGCATATGGTAGCCCTTGCCAGCGGCCTTTCTCCCTTTTTCTTGTGCTCGCGTGACCAAGCCCTCCTTTCTGATCCATGCCCGGTTACGCGGACGCCTTGGAGTACAACTCCGCATGTTTCTTGCAGACCTTACTCCAACTCCTGGCCATATATATATATATATATATATGTGTGCGTGTGGGGAGGGGGAGGGGGGGAGAGGCTGTTGCGGCGATACCGGCGCTTGTTTGTTTGTTTGTTTTTTTAACATCCGGCGGTGGACGGCCACTGGCTCAACCACTGACGCCGATTTTTTGTCGAAACTACTATGAAAAGAAAAAAAACAAATACCAGGCTATGCCAAAAAACTCACGTTCAGCCCTCCCCCCCCCATGCACGCACCGACACGTCTCCTACCTTATTGTCCTCCCCCCGCCTATTGTGCCCGATGGGTGGTGCAGGAAGCGATTTTGGCGAACGTTGTCGAGGGACTGCGGAGCTACCTGGGTGCATTCGGAGACACGAGGGTGCCGCAGGGTTTCGTAGTGCCTGATGTGGAAGCCTGGCCGACCGAGTGCCGGGGACAAAAGCTAGGTCCGCGTGTGTTGGCGTTGGTGTTGGTTTGATAAACGATGTGCTGTTGTTGCCGTTTTTCTGGTTGTTGTGGGTGTTTTTGTTTTTTTGTTTTTGTTGCTGTTGTTGTCTTTATTGTCGCTGTTGTTCGTTTTCGTGGTTGGCTTTGGGTGTTGGATGTCGGGGAACGTCGTGGTCATCGGGATCGTCGCATTCAGGCGTACCGTGCCGTATCCCTCTAGACCCCCCCCCCCCCCATAATTCAGCGACGCTGTCATCCATGCGAAAGAAAATCCGCCTCAGAAGCGGTTCTTAGTAGGGTATAACTCACCCTTCATACGACTCGCCCAACACCTGACGGCGCTTCGCGCTTGGTGCAAGCAATATCTGCCTGGTCGGTGAAAACCCGACGTGCTCCGTCCCGGCATTGTAGCGATGCGAGGGTCTATCGTCATACGACTACGGCCATGCATGATAATGAGTGCCCCCCCCCCAGTACCACTATGTCATACGACTACGGTCATGAATGAAATCGAGTACATCTCTCCTATCGAGTGCACCTTCCCCCCCAGTACCAGACTCGGCATCCGTGACATCAACTGCTGTTACGATGGACAGGACGATACCCTGTTTCTCCATCGTTCGGTTGATGCAACCACCCCCCATATGCAGGAGACCTGGAGGAAACGGGAGATCCAACCCCTGACAGCCCCCCACCCCCGTACCCCCGATGCGAGGGTCTATAGTCATATGAATACGGCCATGAATGATATCGAGTACCCTCCCCTGCTCCATATCGAAAGGGATGCGTCGTCAATGATCAACTGACGAGGGCAAACAACAAATCAGTACTCCCCCCCCTCCCCCTCTATGGTTATACGACTACGGTCATGCATGAGATCGCGTACATCTCTTCTATCGAGTACACCCCCTCCCCCCCGGCACGGAGCAATGCGCAGATTCGTGCTTGGTGCAAGCAATATCTGCCTGGTCGGTGAAAAGCCGATGCGCTCCGTCTCTGTATTGTAGGGATGTGGGGGTCTATGGTCATACGATTACGGGCATGCATGGCATGAGTACACCCCCCTCCGTATGACACAGAGCACCGGCGGTTGTTGCAGATGTATCTGTCTCTATTTCCTCCGCTCTGCTCGACCTTGTGCTGAGATAGTGGGGCGGCAGGGTTAGTGCGCCGAGGAGTCTCACCGGATTGTTGACGGGGGGCATCACTAAGAGTCGCCCTCGGCAAACATCCTGCTCCCACCAACCATCGCACGGCTCGACAGACAACCCCCCCCCTCCCCCCCCCCCCCGCCTCTCCCCTCCTCCTTGAATCGCTCATACAGTTTGCCCCCACCACGGGACTAGCTAGTGTGTGCAGTGCCACTACCCTTCTTCAGGTGATGTCACGTCATATCCGGGACTATTTTTTGTATGGGAGGGACCCCCATTTCACAAATTCTCCCGCCTTTGATTTTCTAACCCCCCGCCCCTCGCCACCGCCCACCATCCTCCCCGCCCATATTCGGCCTCCGCTGTGCTTCCTGCTTGCGAAAGGTTCGATGCTGTACGGCCTACGCCGGCGGCCCGAGCGGCTAGACCGACATCCCGGGGTTCGCGCGGAGCTTACCGCTCTCGGGTTCAGCTGGGAGGTGCCGAAAAAGGGGCCGCGGGGCCCCCGAAGGCAGGCAGCTGGCGCCGCCGCCGTTGCCATCGCCGCCACCACAGCCGCCGCTACGACAACGCAACCACGGCGGCCTCAACCACCACCACCACCGCCGCCGCCAGTGTCGAACGAAAATATCCGCGTCAAGACCGAGGAGGGCGAAAGGGTGCCTGCGGTAGACGCCGGAGAAGCGCGGCTGCTGGTGGCAGCGAGCGCCAAGAGAGGAGGTTCTGGCGTTGGGGCGGGGGCGGTGACGACAACACGCGGTGGTATCGCTGTCGCCACTCCCACCGCCGCCGCCGGCGCTGCTGCTGCCGCTGCTGCTGCTGCTGCGGCTACAGACGCCGCGGTCGCTGCCTCCGCGGGAAGCAGCCGCTGTAGCAGTCGCAGCGGGAAGGGCCGAAAGGGTGGTGGCGGCGGTGGTAGTGGTGGTAGTAGTAGTAGCAGTAGTCGTAGCAGCAGTAGTAGTAGTGGTGATCGGGGCAGTGGGGATGGTGGTAGTGGTAGAAGTAGCAGCGCTGGGAGTAGCACTAACAGAACGAGCCGGTTGGTGACACCTTTCGCAAGTTTACCATTAGAGGGTGATCAGAGCTATCGTGGAAGGTGGGGGGAGAAGGGGGGTGTTCCAGAAAAATCTGGCCTTGTGCCATGCGCGATGCCTTGATGGAGGTATTTCGTTGCTACACTGCCCACCAGTCGTTGTCACTCGTGTGGTAGCCTTCACGTATGCTAACGGTTCGTGGCTGCTGCGACCGACGCACTAGGTGGCTAGTTGCTGGTGTGGTCGCGGAATGACGCCGTTGTTCGATGTACTGTGTGGTGGTATTCAGACGTTGGTGCCATTTGTGGTTCATAATTTCACCATTAAAGGCGCGTGCAGGTTCGGTGTATGTTCGTTGGAAAAGGCAAGAGAGAGAGAGTGAGAGAGATAAGAAAGAGAGAGAGAGAGAGAGAGAGAGAGAGAGAGAGAGAGAGAGAGAGAGAGAGAGAGAGAGAGCGGGTGGGTGGGTAGGTGGGAAAGATGAAGAGAGGGAAGGATGGAGAGGAGGGGGGGGGGGGGGGGGGGGGAGGTGTTCGATATCATGCATGGCCGTAGTCGTATGACCATAGACCCTCGCATCCCCACAATACGGGGACGGAGCACGTCGGGTTTCACCGACCAGGCAGACATTGCTTGCACCATGCGCGAAGCGCCGATAGGTGGGGGAGGAAGGGAGGAAGAACGGGAGGGAGCGAAGGTGGGGGGGAGTAAGGGAGAAATGAGGCCGTGGATGTGGCAAGTTGTTCGTCTCCCATCTTCCTTTCTCTCTCTCTCTCCCTTTTTCATTTCATGGTAGGCTTGCACTCTTGCACCCTATTGCCCCCCCCCCCCCGGTCTATGGTCATACGACTACGGCCGTGCATGATATCGAGTACATCTCTCCTATCGAGTACACCCCCGGTCTCTCAGCGTCAGATATCTTATATGTACAGTGCGCGTGTCTTACGATGCATTAGACGGAGTGCCTTTTGATGATTTATGAAGAGGGAGCGAACCGTGGTTTGGTTTTATGAGGAAGCAGGGGAAGCAACAAGGACTGTTCCGCCCTCCGTAAAACGGTGTAGGTGGGGCTTGGCCCAAATGTGTGATCATGCGCAACGTGTTTTGACGCCGCATAGACGGTGGCCGCGCCGAATACGTCGTAGAAGAGCCCCCCGCCCCCAACCCCCTCCCACCCCCCTCCATACACTCTACAGGAGGTTGGATGGTATCACGGGTCGTGTACGTTACAGGTTGCTACCGGTTTCACCGTGCGGCGAAGGTTGTGTGGTCGAGTGTGCTGTACGAGTATAAATATGACCGTCGAGAAGGCGTCGCCGATTTAATTTTACTTAGTTTTAGCGGCGCAGTCGTGACACCCCCTGTTCTAGCTCCCTGCTGCATGGGTCCGCGATACGCTGAACGCGTGTGTGATGGTAACGATTCTTGAGCCCCCCCCCCCCCCGTATGAAAAAAACTATTTTTCGTGTGTTCGGGTTCTTGTGTGTGCGTGTGCGTGAGTTGGGGTGTAAGTTTTTTTTCCCTAATTGTTTTCGCACACGGTCTCATTTTGGTTTTCATGATGCGTTAACCATATTTTTTCGTGAGGCTTGGCCGGCGTGTCGACGGCCGGATAGACGGAATACACGGACATGTGGACTCGCGACGGGTTGTCGCCTCTCCACGTCGAGGAGGAACTCGTTTTTTTTTTGCTTGCAGATGGCGGGCCTGTTGGGAAGCAATAATCTACCCGAGTACGTAGACCACAAGTACCCTGCCGAGTAAGCGGCTTTATTGTTTCGTATTTTGGTCGTGTGGGGGGGGGAGCGGCATGGTCGGAGTGGGGGGGCATGTTGCATGTCGGACGGTGACTTCGAGAGTACCCTGCAGGTGTACACTAAACAGTATTGTCACAAAACGGACCAGGAGGTACGGTTTTCAATCTGTGTTCAGGCCTCCACCGCATATACCGTACCAGTAGGTACTTTGTGCTAAAGCGGTGCGCTTCGCTGGCCTTCGCTAGCATGGCATCGGCGCGACGCGACGCTATGCGAACCAAATCCACATCTGAAAATGCGATCGGGTCAAAATCTGAAGCGCAAAAATAAAACCGCATAGGAAACAGCCTCGGGGATATGGAACTAGGGTCGCGGTCCATAAACGAAAGGTCACGTTTTTCCAGATTTTTCGGAATTTCATCAATTTCAGCGAGGATGAAATCTTGTCGAGTACGTGCCTCAGTTGGCTCGCGAAGTATTCGTCTACTCGGCACAGAACCGTCACTATCGCAGCGGCGGTGGTCCCACCGTCATCGCCCTGACTCGTAGACAGGTGCCGGTGCCTCGGGGAGTGAAATCCACCAACAACTGGTCACACTACAACGCCCAACGCGACAAAGTCTCAGCTATTATTGCCCTCGCCGGCGTTAATCGGTCGACCACCTTGGTGCGGTCACTTTGTGAAGTTGCCCACAAAAGCCCAAAATGCTACGAGAATTGCGCTTATGCTGTCGGCCATGACTTGCGAATGACCTTAAGAACGACCCTTGTCAGCCTTGTGCGCTCGCGAGTGGTGGCACAGCTCGAGCGGTGGAGTTGCCCGACCCTCGACAGCCTGGTACCTGAATTTTCTGAAAAACCTTGCAATAGCCAAGACGTCATTTTTCGGGGTTGGAGTTGCTCGGCTTTTCCGGAACAACTTCGGGAAAATACTGTAGTATTCTAACTCGATGCCCTGGATCATTTGATGTAAGTATTGGAGTTTTGGATGGGGCCTCCTGCGCGGCGGGGGTCCTCGTCCGGTATTTCGCCCCGCGCTGAGTGGACGAGCGCGTCGCCTGCTCTGCGCGGGGTTAGTACCTGCAAATGATCTGGGAAACCTGCAGAAAAATCGAAATCATCTTCGAAAAAAAACACAAATCAACAAGAGAAGAGAGAGAAACAAGTTCAAACCAGGCACAAAAACAATAGAAAGCAAGAAGGCAAGTGGTGAAGTCTCCTCGTACAGCCAACCACTATCACGGCAATCGTATTTATATGTTCTGGTCCGCCCAATATCATTATTGTTGTCGTTCTCGCGTTAACAACCACTTTGGGATCCAGATATAGCGACCAAGACACTTTGGGACAATGGTTGGGGGCCAAAAAGTACGGCTAAAAAAGTCAACTAAAAGAATTACAAACACTCTCTTAACTACAGTAGCATCATGTCGCGCCCCGTGCAGTACGAATCCTTGCATCGACCATCATTGTAGCTCGGACCACGATCTCTATCGTTCCCCAGTCACGCACAATAGCCACAATGGTTGCTGTAATCGTCGCTTCAGCTGAAGTGCCAACAAGGGAGAGCCCTTGATAAACCATCGCCGAACGTCTAATCCGTGGCCTCACGGGACAGGCTCCAATAAGTCTGGAGTGGGAGAACGAGTCTTGAGAGTTGGCTATCTCCCCTCATGTCTACTCCCCTCGTACTGAGTTAATCGTATTATATACCAGGTATATATGCGAAGTATATCCTGGTCCGCCGAATATCGCACAACGCCCTGACCCGCCAGGTACAGTAGTTCATTCGTATGAATTTGTCGTGGTCAGCCAATGTAACTCTGTTGAACAGTTGGGTCCAGATTCACCAATTTCCGATAAATTTCCCGACCCGCGATCCGCCCAAGGGCCTGCGGTTCACAACGGACAAATAAACAACGTCCCATTTCCGAACGCTCTGTTTATTCCGTACGTATTGGGAACCAGAAGCCATGCTTCACTCCTCTCGGCTGCGCACGTATCCTTTCACGGAAACGAACGGTGAATATAGCGCCGCGATATCTTTGGCTGGATTTCACGCGGGAGAAAATAGGTGTATCCGTGTGATGTCACACACCGATAAACTAAACGCCCTTCCTCCTTTCGTTTTTTTTGTCTGCCCCACGACGGCCCTCGTTTGCTTGCCGTGAAGCCGCGGAAGACAAGCTGCATGTCACTCGGGAGAGGTACGGGGTTTGTGTGGCGGCCCTGTCGTAGCTCGGCGGTGGTGCTGGTGTCGGGCGATGCTGAACACCGAATACTATTACGGGGGACCATAGTTAATAGGACCAAATATTGTTAGTAAAAATGGTGAAATATATATGTTTTTATGTATACCATAGGTCCTATTAACTATGGTCCCCCGTAATACGTAGAGAACTCGAGTCGACTACGAGTACAGAGAGAGTAGGAAGTTGAAGCACGTGCGCTCACTTTTATTGCGTTATCCCCAAGGGCGTAAAGCGAGCATTTATTTGTCTGCTCGACCATCGGCCACGTCTGTCCCCTAAACGGCACTGGTGCCGTGATGGCCCTTGTCAGATGAGCAGATAGCCTTTGTATATAAAATGACAGAAACTAGGACACTTAGATTGTTGGGAAAGAGCTTTGCGGCAGATGTTTGGGCAAGAAGAGCCATGATTGGGCAAGAAGAGCGTCACTGTCGCACATAGAGCAGACCAAAGTACAGGTAGAAGCGTGCACTTCCCATGGTGCTGCAGTGCACACGTTGTTCACCTTTTACGCAGGGTTGGCTGTATCTTTCACGGAGACAGTTTCTGTGCTGAATGCCCAGAGTCCAAAATGGGGTGTTGCCGCGCGTCATTGATTGTGTTCGATCTCCTGACGTACTGCATGTATGTGCGATACCAAGGTATGCAGGTAGTTTATGGCCGCAGAGCGTAAATCTTTCTCAAGGAAAATAGTAAGCACGGACACTGGATGCGCTTGCTGTCGATGGGTAGAAATAACGTTTCGCTCCTGCAATATCGCACACACACGCGTCTGGTGCCCCTCTCGTTGGGCCTGCTGGGCGTATCATACTGTATCATATCACGCAAGCTAACACCCCCCCTATAAGATGATTCCCCGAGCCGAGTCTCTCTCCCCAACCCGACGGGTGTACACACAACAACAATGACGGCTTAGGAAGTATCTCGACGGGGTCTTTTTAAAGCAAATACCTGGTACCGGGATACCGTACTCGTAAAGAGCGTTGAGTTCGCACCAGGGTGCGGTCATTTTTTCAGCGCTCGTTTTCTCGACAACAGCACACAAAGAGTGCCAATACCGAGCAAGTTATCGGAGAGATCTGGGCACTTCCGAAGGTAGGATGTTCGACTTGACTCAAGAACGATCGCACCCCTGGGCGATCTCAACCGTCTGCTTTTTTTGCCTTTTGCTTTGCTTCGTCTTCCTTTTCGTTTTTTCGTCTATTATGGAGTCTCTTTTTTGCTTCCCCGGTGCTCTTAGTGGCGGAGTACGTATGCTTGTCTTTCTATTCTTATCTCTGATCTGAACCCCTCGCGTAGCGTGCAAGCCTGCAAGCTGCGAAAACATGCACATTATGCTTCGAGGGTGGAGGGTAATATGTGTGCGACGTGCGGCACGAACGTGAGTTTCCCGAACCCTAACCCCAACCCAATCAACCAATGTACCCTCCACCATCATAGTGTCCAATAAGTGGTGAGCTCTACTGGTTGGCTACTCGTGCTGGTATCTGTTGCCAACGGTACATGGTATAGAATACGACGCCATCGCTTGAAGAGCTTAACCGAGTAGAGGATGGTCCCCTGGAGAGCTTAACCGAGTAGAGGATGGTCTGTCCTAGCGTCCTTGTGCCCTCAGTGGAGATCAGCATGCAGCAAAGGAAGAGAGTTGAATGGTCTAGTCTTCATCACTAGTCGATAATTTTTCCTGGAACGTTACCGTTCCTTCCGTGTTCTGGGCTGAGGTTAGGGTGCCTTCATCCACAGACGAGCTTGTTGTACATATATAACTATATTATATATATATATATTCCAAGCGCTAGTGCGCAACTTATCCAATACAGCAGCGCCTTAAGACCTTGAAGCGCACGTCCCAAAACGGGAAGGTTTCTCAGACGACCCCACACCCCTTCTACTCTTCCACGGCATCTGATTAACCTGGCACCAAACGACATAACCAACGGAACCATCCGGGAATCTCTGCCCCCAGGCAGGCAAGCACGATCCCTGCGTGTCTCTACCACCTTGAAACACAAAAAAGGACGATCACGCGTCCGCCGAGTAGTGGATACGAGTGCGCTACTCGTAAAAGCGAAATACGGGACTCTCCCAGCGAGCAAAACCCACCGCGATTTAGCTTGCACCTCCAAACACTTGCGGCACGCCAAACTCAACAACGCTCGGAGAAGAACCGAAACACATGAGACGAAACCTCGCGCGTAACCCACCGCCCCCTCCAACCCCAAACCCCCAGCCTCAACCACGCCACCGCCTTCCCCTTCCCCCCCCTCCCCGCCCGGCCGCCTGCACAAAAATACTCATGACCGGGAGCAACTAATCGCGGCCCCATTCATCCATGGGGGCAGCCGCAGCCTCCTCCACTTCCCTCATTTCTTTGCTGAGCACATCCGCGTGGCTGGACGTCAGGCGAGACACCAGGCCCGGGTTAGGCCTGTGCCCCGCCATGGCCATGGCCTGCGCCACCTCGAGCGCGTCCCCCACTCTCCCCGCAGCGACGCACGCGCCGAGCACCGCCTCGTACGCCCCCGCCGGGGGTTTCGGGAAGTCTTCGGCCGCCTCCATGTCATCAAGGAGGGTTCTCGCCCGTCGCCAGTCGACCCCGCCCTGTCCGAGGTCAACACCCCCGTCTTCTCCCCCGTCTGCGTGGCCGTTGCCCTCGCCCCTCGAGCGGTCGGGGGTGTTCCCCCGGCCACTGGCGGCCGATCCCACGGCAAAACCATTGGAAGAATCGTTGGCAGAACCGTTGACAGAACCGGTCACAGGCCAGACGCGCTTTCGGGCGGTCCCGCCACCAACAGCGCTCTCGCTGTCGCTCGGGTTTACGCGATCGCTACCGCTATCGCCCCCACTAACCCTACCGCCATCGTTAACGCCACCACTATCGTTGCCGCTCTCCACCACGCTATCCTTCTCCTCTCTCTCTTCGATCGAGCTACCGTAACGAGCTTCTGCCTCAACCTTCTGCTCCTCCCCTCGGCCCACCCCCCCCGACGCGCCTTCTCCTCCGCTGACATCTCCACCTTCACCAACATCTACAGCGACATCGACATCGACACCGCGTCTTCTGCTCACGCTGGCGGTCTCAGCGGGGGGAGCCCGCGACACCCCGGCGTTCTCAACGTCGCCCGGCCGAGCGGCTAAGGTCTCCGCGACCCCTCCACCGCTACCGCTACCGCCGCCGGCGCCTCCGACCCCGCCGGCCCAACCCTCCTCATTGCCGTCCTCGTCAAACGAGGGGGGGTGTTCACGCCCTCCCGGCACGACGAACCATTGGAACTCTTGCTCCTCCTCCTCCTTACCCTCCTCCTTCTCCCCCTCTTCTCCGTGGCGCGGCTCTGCCCCTTTATCATCCTCCTCGGGTTGTTCGTCCACGCCACCGCCAGGGTCAGCAGCAGTAGAAGTAGTAGTAGCAGCAGCAGCAGTAGGCGTACCGGCAGCAGCAGTAGCAGTAGCAGTCGCTGAAGAAGAAGGGGCCGTGGAGACGGCAGCAGACACAGACGACGATACCGTCTGTGACGATGACGGCGACGTCAAGCTAACGTTCTCTCTGTCGCCGCGGGAACGCCTATACGCTTCCGTCGGTACGGCTGAAACACGCGAAGCCTCCGTAGCGACAGCACCCCCACCACCACTCCCACCCCCGTCACCACCGCCACCCCCACCATCAACACCAACGTCACTATCAACACCAGCACCAACACCAATACCACAAGCACCAACGCCACCACCAACACCAACACCAGCAGCACCGACATCCGCGTCAGGAAAAGCGGCTGGCAAACCGGAGGCGAAGGATGATTCCGGGCCGGTACCGGCGACGCAGCACGCCTTGATGGCGAGCATGTACGCCTCCTCCTTGGCCTTGAAACCTTCAAGCTTCATCCACCGGAGCACGTCCCGCGCCAGCGACCCGTCGCCCGCGGCGACACAGACCTGCGATGCAACAATAGGTGGCTTTAGTTATTTGCTTACGAGCGAAGCGACTTTGCGATTCTACTCGGCCGCCTCCGTAAGACATAGGGGTCCCCTTTTGTGCTGGGTGAAGCCGCTGGTAATCCTATACCGCATACGAAGCAGATTATCCTACTACGGGGGGCCCATAATAATCGCCACCCACGACAGAATAAGAAAAAACAGCACACCCGCGGACCGTCCCACACACCGCCTACAATATTGCAGCCTGTTCGGGTGATTTAATGCTTGCACCCAGGCGCAATATAGGGGATGGCTCTGTACATACAGACCATCGCCCAATTTCGACAAAACGGATGAAACACCATGGGACTCTAGACCCTAACCCTATCCCAGACCGCTTGGGAAAAATCTCGGAAATAGATATGGAACGAGGCGTTCGTGTGGAGTATCAACCATTGTGTCGAAGCGGGGCCAAGTCGTAAACACTGTTGAGCAATAGCCAGCGGGGGGGGGGCAAACACTTCGCCGCGGACAACGAGCGGAAATCACAAATAGCAGTCGCCAACAAGTGGCCAACGGCGGAGCGACAAGAAGCGAGAAGCCCTGGCAGAGAGGGTTGGAGAGAGGGGGCTTCAGGGTTGTTTTTAGGTCCTGGTTTTACTTCCTAGAGCTATTAATAGCACAATAAGTACCTTGAAGCCGGTGTATTGTGTTTTCGAGAGCGATCGTTCCTGTAAAACATAAACGGTGTGTGCATGGGCGTGGGCAGGGTGTTGAGATTGTGAAGGCGTCGCCATTCAAGCCCAGGGCACTGCAAGCGAACACCGCCGGGCATCTTACATTAAGACGTTTCTGTATTTTTCACCGACACAAAATAACCGCTTTTTTCTGCTTCTTCTAGGGGCAGAGGGGGGAACCCCTCCCCCACCCTCCCCCACCTCTCAACCTCCATCCCCTACCCCACGCCAACCTACCCCACCCCACCCCAGCCACCTCAACTCAACCCAACCCAACCCAACCCAATCCAACCCAACCCAACCACGCTCAACCCCTCCCCCCCGCTTCCCTCGCCCCTAAAGGCCTTCACCCTCTCACCGTCAACATGGCGCTGTAGACGGCTTCCACGGCGGCGTTTACGCGAGCAGGGGGAGCGGGGGCGCTGCCGGAGCGCGCAGCCGAGGCGGCGGCGGCGATGGCGGCGGCGGCGATGTCGGCGGGCTTGTCGCTCGCTACGCCAGCCGCCCGCCTCCCCTCGACGAACAGCTGTTTTGCAGTGGCTACGTCCCCCTCCGCGGCACAAGCCTTGATGGCGGCGCTGTTACGTAAACGAGAGGGAAAGGGGGAAGGGGGTGAAAAGGTGGGGTGGGGTGAGAGGGTGACGGGAAGGGGAGGTGGGAGGGGGTGGGGTAGGGAGAAGAAGAGAGGCAATCAGAGGAGAGAGCGAGAAAGGGGAAAGTGTGCGTGTGAGAGAGAGTGACAACAACAACACCAACAACGACGACGACAACAACAATGCACCCACCCACCCACCCACCTGTACAAAAACGGACTGGAGCCCTCGCCACTCCCGCCACCACCATCACCACCACCCCGCATCTCCTCCCACTCAATAAGACCTCGTGCGGCCTCCGCCGCCGTAACCCTCAACCCCCCCACCCCCTCCCGCGCCTCCTCCCAAACGCCGCCACAAGCTTGAAACGCGCTAATCGCAGCAGCATAGGTCCCCTCTCTAGGCTCGACCTCGGCCCAGCGCATTCGCTCAAGAATCCCCACGACAGCTTGAACCCCGGCGCCCCCTGTACCGCACGCGCGGACGGCCGCGGCGTACGTCGCCAACGTGTCAGCGGCTGAGGTCGCGGCGGTGGCAGCGGCGGCGGCAGTCGCTTTGCTGTCGCCGGGCCGTACCGGCAATCCCGCCTCGTCCAGGTGAAGCCGGATGACGGTTTCCGCTTCGACCCCAGCTTCGCGTACGGCTTCTATTCGACCTCGACTTTCGTTGATAACATTGCCGTCGCCATCATCCCCACCCCCGCCCCCGCCCCCGCCCCCTCCCTCGCCTTCCTGTTCAGATTGCGCCTCTAGTGCGTCCGACAATTGCTCAAGCTCTTCGAGAATGACCAGGCACCACTCCCATTCTCCGGCATCGGCGAGAGCGTTAGCAGCGGCGGCGAGGATCGACTGAACGGGACAACGACCCACCATTTTGTATGTTAGCGGAGGGGGTGGGAGAGGTGGCGGGGGCGGCCGCAGACGGCGTGCATTAGTGCTGAAGGAAGCAGGGGGTTGGGGGGGGGGCACGTGGTTGGTGAATGGACCCGGGTTATCAAGTGACGGAAAGGTGTTGAAACAATATATATATATAGATATCTCCCTCCCTCACTCCCTCCGTCCCTTCTTCCTCCCCACTTCACCCTCTTCCTTCCCCCTGCCTCTTGCCCTTCTGCAAGCAACCAAGCACTCGATTCGTCAAGCATAAATCACCCGCCCATGGAACCATGCACCACCGCCTGTGACCGATGACAGATGGCAAAGGTGGCGGACCATGGTGGCCTCTGCGGACCCCTCTTGCGCCCAGGCGGGGGGGGGGGGGCGTGGTCGCCCCATCCCGCGCGACACTGCCACGACACTCGTCGCAAACTCCAACCCGCCTCGCCTCCTGTACAGCAGGTGAGGAAATTTAGAAAAACGCCACATAACAAATTACAAGCTACTGTATGAACCACCGCTCCTATCTCCCTCCGCTGCTGCCACCCTCTGCACACTCCCCCACCCGCCTCTTTCCCGTCCTCCCGTACCGGTGACACTGGCGGAAGTATCCCAACAACCACCGCCGCTCGCGTGGCTTCCGCTGCTTCCGCTTCATCCCTTGCGTCCTCGACGCCTGCAGCAGCCCCCCCTCCCTCCTTCATCCCAGTCTCCACCTCCGCCTCCACCCCCCTCTCCCTCGCCGCGCCAATAGCAGAGGCAAGCTCGGGCGAAGGTCTTAGTCCAGCCGTCGCCTCCGTTCCCGCCCCCGCCTCGACTCCCACTCCCGCCCCCCCCACCGTCTCCGCTGCTCCTAACTCCGCGGCTGCTCCAGATGGCGCTGCGGTTGCTGAACTCCCCAACCCGCCGACATCACCTAGTCTCAACTCGTCGAGTAGGGCCAAGACGCCGCGCGTGTTGCCGCCGCGGCCGCACGCCTCTATTGCGGCTTGGTAGTGCTCGGGGAGCAGCAGCCGGACCCCGCTCACCGGCACCGCCACCGCCTCCACCACCGCCGATTCCGATTCCAATTCCGTTCCGGGTTCCGCTCGCTCTACCAACCCCGCGTCAGTATTACCTACTACTGATTCTGCGTCCGATTTATCTACCGATTTTGCGGCCGCTTCATCTAACGATCTCTCGTCCGGTTTATTTACCGATTCCGCGCCCGCCTCTTTTATCGCTACTGGTTCCGCTACCGCTCCTGCTACAGCTTCCGCTACCCCCGCTTCGCCTGATACCGATCTCGACGCAGCTGCCGCTGCCGCTGCTTCCGCTGCTTCCGCTGCTTCCGCTGCTTGCGCTGCCGAGCGCTTGACGTCCGTAAGGAGCCGGAGCGCTCGCGGGTAGTCGCCGGCGCACGCCCGAATGGCGGCCAGAAACTCCCTCGCATCGGGCGGCGGCGGCGGAGCACAAGCTACTACTTCACCGATATCGTCCATATGGCTGGCACCATCCCCATGGTTGACACCATCCCCATGGTTGACAACTTCACTATGGCTCGCGCCGGTGTCTGCGCGGGTGTGGGTGGGAGACGAGGCTCTGGAGAGGGTCTGTATGATGTCGAAGGCAGCCTCTCCCGCTCCTTCTTCGTCGGAGCAGCTGTCAACATTACCAGCACCAGCCGAGGTGCGGCGACGAGCGTCGGGGAGCAAGAGAAGTGAACCGCGGGGGGGGGGGGGGGGGGGGAGAACGGCCAAGTGTTACTAGACTCGCAGCGGGCGTGTTTGTCGGAAAATAAGTTCAAAATATTAGGACAGCAAACCAAGCAGGATGTCAAGAGCAATCTCACCTTTCGCGAGCAAGATGAGCTTAGAGCTGACGTATCGAGGTTACCCAAGCAAAAAAAAAATACCACACTTTTATCATCGAGGCCTCAATAGGGGGGCGGGGTATGCTAACCAAAAAAGACTCTTGGGGAAAAACTCTTTGGAAAAAAGTGAATAAAATTAAACAAAACAAAAGCATCGTACGTACATATTTCGTGCCCAACGACGTATGTAGTTTTAGTTTTGAATTTCAAGATGGGCGGCTAAGGGGGGTGTATTTTTTTCTTTTTCGTTGTGAACTCTCAGATGTACCACTTGTAGCAGAATAACTATTACGGGGGACCCTAGTTAACAGGACCTATGGTATACATAAAAACCTATATATTTAACCATTTTTACTAACAATATTTGGTCCTGTTAACTATGGCTCCCCCGTAATAGTAACCGCACCTCTCGCAAGCCCTGAGCACCGCCGAGTACGAGTCCCGATTGGGCTCGATTCCCTCCGACCGCATCTCCTCTAGAAAGGAACACGCGCGCTCCCACCGACCCCCGCCCTTCGCGCACGCCTCCAAAGCTTCGTTAAAACACAACTGGAAACCCGGGGAGCGGGGACGGGCGGGGGGGGGGTGGGGATCGGGGTGGGAGGAAGGGAGGCGTTAAAACACGCCGGCAAGCCTTGGGAGCGGAGGCGGGCGAGCGGGGGTGCGAGGTGGGGTGGAGGGGAGCAGGAGGTCAGCCGGTCTGAGCAGGGACGAAGAACAGCAAAAAACATTTACAGCGCGGTTCTGTACAGTGCCGTACTAAGAGGGCTCACAAATCAGGCCCAGGCAAGAAATGCATGCACAGTGCGGTTTTGTACTGTGCGATATCAAAAGGGGTATCAAGACGGGGGTTAGTCGCGTCTCGGAAGAATAATTGTTGCTTCTCGCGTGCTGCAGCGTCGTCGGTGCCCTCATGTGCGTAGAATAGCTCGCGCCGTACCTGGTATATAGCTTGGGCTATATGCAGCTTGCGGTATGTGCCTATCTTCGCGCGATGTAAGTTTCGCTGCGTGGCTCGAGCTGTGTAGCTCACGCTGCGCAGTTTGCGCTTGCGGCATGTATAGCTCCCTCACGCTATCCACATGCGGAAGCAAGAAACCCCGCCAGAACCGGCACTCCTGTTCCTTACTTAGGGTTAGGGTTAGGTATAGAGGGGTAAGACGCGTGCCATCACGTCTGGGTGGGAATGCTTATGACTAACAGGGCTCCTCGATTGAAGAGCCACCGTACGCAGTACTACTTGCCGCAAAACCCGATTGCATTTTACAACGTGTGTTTGTTGCCGATGTATCCCTACGAGGCCATCGCATTTTGTATCGGGTAAGTGTACAAACTTCCGTCGGGATTGAGCGAGGAAGCCTCAGAAAACGTATACCAAGGTACACAGTAGCTGTGCGACACCAGTACTCTTACCACGAGTCATTATCAAAACGGCGCCTACCGCATGTTTCGGAACACAGCAGTCAATATCTATCGCTCACCACGTCGAGCTCGAGCCCCTCTGCTCGCATGCCCGCCAAGGTCGACAGCGCCCCCGCCGCGTCCCCCCCCCTCCTGCACGCCTCCATACAGAGCCGGTAGCTTCCCGGGTTCGGGATCGGCACCGGGTTGTCCGATGGAGGGATCCCCACCCCCGCTCCCCAGGGAGCAAACACCTCGCGCTTGGCTCCGGAAACCACCGTCGATGATGATAATGATGATGGTGACGATGCCATTGCCGCGCTACCGCCCCGCTATTGCGACAGAAAGAGAGAGAGAAGGAGACAAAGAGAGAAGGAGAGAAACAGAGAAAAAGAGAAACAGAGAAAAAGAGAAACAGAGAGAGAAAGAGAGAAAGAGAGAGAGAAAAAGAGAGGAAGAGAGAGAGAAAGAGAGGAGGGGAGAAAGAGGAGTTCCCGACGGAAGTGCATGCACACGTGGAGGGAAAGAGACGGGATGGGATTATATGGTGGGATGGGATAATCTTATACGGGATGGGATAAAGTTGGGATGGCATGGGATGGGATGGGGTGGGATGAAACGGGATAGGACGGGATGAGATGGGGTGGGATGGGATGAGATAGGATGGGATTGGGTGGGATGGGATGAGATTGGATGCGATGGGATGGGGTCAGACTAGGTGGAATGGGGTGGGACGCGATGGGATGGGATGGGATGGGATAGGGTGAGGGCGGGGTGCAAAGAAGGAACTATGACTCCTGCCAACACTACCACAATGGAGTAACTACTGGACACTACAATAATGGGAGGAACGTGGAGATTTAAGAAAGAAGCTGCACGCAGTCAGACTCGGTAGAGGCAAAAACACGGAGTGCAACGCCACACGCCCTCACGCCACAACGGGAGTCTACAAAAGAAATCACACGGAAATTAAGCAAACCGGACCGACATCAATTGAAGCCTACATCAACACCGACACCAATACCGGCACCGCCAACACAACACAAACAACACCAACACAGACACCGGTACCGACACCAACACCGATACCGACGCCGACACCTACACCACCACCAATATCGACACTACCATCGACACCAACACCAACGCCAACACCAACAACTACGCTAACGCCCACACCAACAACAACACTTACACCAACACCAACACCAACACCTACACCGATACCGACAAAGACACAAATACTGATACAACAGCAACACTCCACCAATATCGACACTACCATCGACACCAACACCAACACCAACACCCACACCAACAACTACACTAACGCCCAAACCAACACCAACAGCAACACCAACAGCAACACTAACGCCCGCACCCAACTCAACACCAACATCAACATCTACACCAACACCAATAAACAACGCAGACCGACACAAACACCGACACCTACACTAGCACCAACACCAACACCAACACGACTCTTAAACACCTACACCAACACCAGCAATACCAACACCGACACCAACGCCGTCCATACCAACACCAACACCAACACCAACACCACCGAACCTTTAACCTCAAGTATTTAACCCTTTTAGGACTGCAGTCCCGTGTAGGGGACAAACGACTTAGATTTTGAGTGGTTTTGTCCCCAGTACGGGAGTGCAGTTCAAAATGGGTCAAGTGCTGCAGTGGACAGACGCACCTATTCACCTCTAACTCCAAGTGAGTTGAGCCCAAAACGGGAGTGCAGTCCTGAAGGAGCGAAGCCTAAACATGAAGAAAAAAACGTTAACCCAGAAAAGGTAGGTGCAAGACAAACAGAAAAACAAAGACACACACAGAGACAAAAACATCAACATAGCATGAACGAAAAACAAAACAAAACATCAACAAAACATGGACACAATGATCAACAACAAAACTACTGCTACGTACCACGACAGCGTGCCGTCTCCCTCCCTAACGAAGACAAAAACGCCGCTCGCGTGCAAAACCCCCCATCCGCAGAACCAAACACCTATTTCTTCACCGCTCTCCCGCTACCAACAACTCACCGACACAACAGCGGCAGCAGCAGCAGCAGCATAAGAAGAAGAAGAAGAAGAAGAAGAAGAAGAAGAGGACGAGGAAGAGCCGTCGTCCTGGTCGGCCGCCAACTCTGAGGCGAGCGCTACCATCTCCGCCAGCAGCGACACCGCTTGGTACCCTTCACCCCCCGCGGCACAGGCAAGAAGGGCTCCGTCGAAGCTTCAAGAAAACAGGAACGGGGACAGCGGCAACGGTCGGGGGTAGCCACGGATTGGGCGAGCAACGGGGGGGGGGGGGGGGGGCAGGAGGTGAGGCGGCGGGGAGGGGAGAGAGAACTGAGCGAATTTAAGAACTGATCCGATAACATCAGTGTGTGTTTTGTGCCTCCTGAGACGCGGTGATTCCATCTACACCTGCATCCACATCCATATGTTCCCCCCGTATCCCCACCCCCTCCCTCAACCCACATCGAAACAAGCTTATCGCCCCCCTCATCCATGTCCCCGTCCACATCCCCACCAATATCCCCCTTCCCACACCCCCACCCTACACCTTCCTATCAACATCTACAGCCACATCCCCATAACCACAAAGCAACACTAACATAACCACATCTTCCACATGAATTACCATCCCATATTTCGCACCAGAGCTGTCCCGGCTTAATCCCATCGGAGCGTGACCCAGAAAATACCGCGAGGGCTCTCTGCCACTGTCCTGCCGCCGCGCAAGCCTGGCACCAGGCGACCGTAGAGGCGTGTTTGGGGGGGGGGGGGGGGGGGGGGGGGGGGGGGGTCGGGGGAGTTGAACGTAGCCTTCGCATGTACGGGTGGACTAGATAAGGGAGGGCGGGGGGGAAGGGGTAAGGAGAGGGAGGGGGGAGGGGAGGGAAGAGAGAAAGAAGGGGGGAGGGGGGGGGTGGGCGGAGAAATAAAAGGGGAGGCGAAAATAAAGGGCCGAAAGTTTACCGCTTATCCGACACCATGGCTGACGGCTCCTCCGTACGAGGCACATATGACTTAATACCGTAGCCCTAATATTAGCCCTGAACCCATCCAAAACACCCCTGAATGGCCAATGAACACCAGTATCCGGGCCTCCGAAGAAATGAAAAGCTTTACGAAACAAAAGGGGGCGGGGTGGGGGAGAGAATTGGGGCGGTGCACTCATGTCGCGCATGGCCGTAGTCGTATGTCCATTCACCCTCGCATCCCTACAATGCCGGGGACGGAGCACGAGGGGACTGGGGGGGGGGGCAGGAGGGTACCCTATCAACGACCGTGTCAGTTGTTCGTATTGCTGCCGTCGTTATCGTGCGCGTTCCCCGTCATGACGTGTCGGTCGCGGAGAGGTCAGTCATCTACTACAGAACAGGAACGTAAACATCAATCCAGGCGCTGGTGTTTGATTTTTCGAAACCACCTCGGGACGCAGGATGTCGTTACAGAAATAGAGCGGGCGCGCGTACGAAAACGAGCGCGAGCTCAAAGAGGGTACTGTACGTTAACGCGTGGGCACGAAGACGAGCGGACTCCATGAAAGCTCTTTCCCTCATCGGAAAAGTAGGTGCTGCCACCCACGGGAGGGTTCTGATTTGAAGCATCGGCTTAGAACGACCGTTGGGAGCGAGAGAGAGAGAGAGAAGATATATATATATATATATATATATATATATATATATATAGAGAGAGAGAGAGAGAGAGAGGCTGCGGGATAGTATTACGAGCCTGTCTTTGACATATTTCCGTTGCCGATGGTACTTTCAAACGTGGGGAGTGATCGATCGATCGGTCGAACGATATGACTCGCCATAGATTGAACGGCCGACCAAAATCGTGAAACGAAAGGATCCACCATACGAATGACTCACCACACGAAACGGGCGATCGACCAACATCATGCAACGACCGATCCATCGAAAACATACATACAACCAACAACGGATTCAAAATCAATAGAACCAACCATGGGACTTCGAAAATCATGGAATGAACAATCGATCGAGCAGCGCAACGAAAACGGCGATCAAACACAAAGGTGGAAGGATCGAACGAACAATATCATGGAACCAACGATCGATCGAAATCATGGAATGAACGATCGATCGAACAAAGGCAGACCGATCGAAAAAAGGCACAGAATCGAAGATCGATTGAAGCCAGGGAACGAACTATCAATGCGAAATGTACGAAAACCAACGAACAAACGCTCCCGAACGGTGCGGTGGGTGATACAAAAACGCCTCCAGCGGAGAAAAAAAAAAACACCCCCCTCACCGTCCGTACGGCCGCCGCCCATTCCAACCCCACCCACAACGTTAAGCAATCAACCAAAAACAAAAGTAAACACTATTTACACACAAACACACACTTTGGGCGTCGGCGAACGCGGAGCAGGAGCAAGCAGGGACGCTTCGCGCAAGATCAGCTGAAAAACAATCACCCCACCCCTCATGAATACCCCCGTTAACCCTCCCCCTCCCCCACGCTCCTTCCACCCCCCCCCCCATCCACCCCCTCCCCCACTCTCCCTCTCCCCAACCCCCTCCCCCTCCCCTTCCCCCAGCCCCCCCCGAACCCCAAATACGCCAGCAACTCCTTTGCGCCGCCCAAAACCCTCACCTTGATCGTCCAACCCACGCTTGTGGCGTCAGGAGCCACCCCCGCCCTGACCCCAACCCTTACCAGCCCCCCCTCACCCCCCACCCCCTCCTCTTCCTCTTCCCCATCGAGCCACCCTTTTTCACCGCGCGCCATGTCGTCAAGGCACTCCAGCGAGCGCTTCCACTCCCCTGCCCTCGCATACGCCTCCATGAGGCCGTGGAAAACTCTTGGGGACGGCCGTACTCCGTCCTCCAGCTGCTTTCGCCGCCACCGCCTCTGCCGGAGTCTCTGGTTCCAGGACTCTCTTGACCCGGCGTACGCGTCCTCCACCGCTTCTGATGTCGACGTCACCACCGCTGTTGCCGCCGACGCTGCCGCCGTCGCCCCCACCGCCGCGCCCACGGCCTCCACCGCCGCCGTCGCGCCTACCTCTGCTGGAAAACCGTCCTCCCCTGCTACTGACTCCACCATAGCAGCGGTGCCGCTCCTCCCGTCCTGCTCTCGCGGCTCATCGTCCGCGCTTTCCCTTCCCAACCCCGCCCCCTCTTCCTCTCTCGTCACGGCCTCACCAGGAACACTTCCCTCTCCACCCACCATCGCCAACCCCGCCACGCCCTCCTCCCCCTTCCCCCTCGCCGCTACCGCCACCGCCCCTCTCCTCCCCGCCCCCCACTCCTTTCCCCCTGATCCCCTATCTACCAAAACGCCTCGGCTATCGCCTTCGTCATCACTGTCTGTCGCGGCGGCGGTAGCCGTGGGGGTGGCGTGCTCGCGGGCAACGAGCATCTCGCGCACCATAGCCTCGGCCGCGACCCAGTCCCCGGCGAGACCGCACGCCGTCGCGAGCGCCTCGTAGGTGTAAGGGTCGGCGGGGATGCCCGCGGCACGCATCTCCTCTCGCGTGTTTACCGCCTGCTCGTTGGAAAGAGAGCAAGGGGGGGCGGGGGGAGGGGGGCGTACTAATTTGATGCTTGCCTTAATCGATATGGCTGTTGACCACGCGTCCCTTCGCGACGGAGCGGAATGATCTTGGAGGGACGCTTAGTAACCTTCGCTGCCCCCCAAAAGGATAAATTAAAACACGTAAATAAATGAGGAGGGGGGAGGAGGCGAATAGGCCATGAGGGCAGGATGGGAGGCGGGGCGGGGTGTACCCACGTCATGCATGGACGTAGTCGTGTGACCGTAGACCCTCACATCCCTGCAATGGGGGGACGGAGCACGCCCGATTTTCAACGACCAGGTAGGCATTGCTTGCACAAAGCGCGAAGCGCCGTGAGGTGTCTGGCGAGTCGCGTGAAGGGTGAGCTGCATCCTACTAAGAACCGCCTGTGGGGCGGACTTGCATGTGGATGACAGCTTCAATGAGTTGATTGAATTTCCGGTGTGACCACTTCCAGAGACGGCAATGGGAGTACTATGTAACTGCCTGGTGAGTGCCTTACCATATATACACTACGTGATACGATCATTCCCCCTGTGCGGAGTCAAGGTTCTACATCCCACACGAGTGATCTAACGCAACCGCTAGCCGTGGTAACCGCCAACAAGAAACAAGAAACAAATAAGGTACCCTAAATAAGGTACCCTAAATAAGGTACCCTAAATAAGGTACCCTAAATAAGGTACCCTGGTTATTTACTGTAGCTCACGCAGTGAGACGCGTGTTCTACAGCGTCGACACCAACCGAGGCCAGCCCAACCTGTACATATTGTTGACAATTAATCCTGTCGTAACCGTTGCGATTCCGGAGAAACAAAATAAAATAAAAAAATAAAACGCCACTGCCTCTGGACGGATGAATTGAAACGAAACGGGTCGGGTAGGGTAGGGTAGGGTAGGGTAGGGTAGGGTAGGGTAGGGTGGGGTAGGGTAGGGTAGGGTAGGGCAGGGTAGGGTGGGGTAGGGTGGGGTGGGGTGAGAATGTGGCTCACATACCTCCTATCTCTTACCCCATTCTCCCACCCCCGCCCACCGCCCGACCCCACCCAACCCCACGCCCAACCAAAACA
The DNA here is from genome assembly GCA_031213475.1 of Nereocystis luetkeana. Taxonomy (NCBI): domain Eukaryota; class Phaeophyceae; order Laminariales; family Laminariaceae; genus Nereocystis; species Nereocystis luetkeana. The sequence continues at coordinate 5,591,155 of JARUPZ010000013.1, read as the reverse complement.
CACCTCTGCCACCTCCCCGGCCGCGGCACAAGCGCGTATGACGGAATTGTACGAGAGGTAATCCAGTACCCTCTCCTCGCCCCCCGCCCCCGCCCCGGCCTTGGCCGAGTCCGCCGATACTTCCATTAGCAACTCCCGCGCCTCTCTCCACAGCCCCTCCCTCGTTAACGCCTTGAGGGCGACGTTGTAGCAGACGGTGTTGGGGGACGGGTAGCGCGAGGGGGAGGCGCGCATGCGGCGGAGGGTTTGGAGCGCCAGGTCGACCTTGCCTCCTTGGGCCATGCTGGGGTGGCGGAGGGGGGAGGGGGGAGGGGGGGGGGGGGGGGGGGGGGCGTTTCCCCCACGTTAGCAGATAATAGCTTGCATGTTCGCACGCTACCGTGGGAAAAGCGAATGAGCGCTCATAAGATAAACCAACCAGCCCTTCAGTCAATCAATCAATCAATCAATCAATCAATCAGCCAACACCCCAAAAACTGAACCAATCATTCAACCAACCACGCCTAACACGTCAACATGTCTGAGCAACCAACAATCAACAACTTTCCCTTCAAAACAATTACTTGGACCCCCCCCCCCCCCCCCCCGCCCCCCTCGCGTCCTTCCTTCTTCTAGTGCGGCAAATCGCGCCCCCCTCATCTTCCAGTCAAACGAACGCCAACCTCACAAGAAACCTAAAAAGACATCCATCCACACCCACCCAGCAACGCACTCACCCACCCGCTCACTACTCGCGCGTAGCCCTTGCCATTCGCATTCGATATCTGTATCCATACCTCTAGATATATAATTCTTCTTCGATACCTACCCATGCCCCTACCCCCTACCCATATTCACGCACATCCCCTAACTGGCGGAGAGTCCCCCCTTGCACAATTTGAGCGTAAATATCTCCCCGAGGAGATACTCAACAATAGGAAATAGGACCAAATTCTGTTAGTAACAATAGTGAAATATATAGGTTTTTGTGTGCACCGTAGGTACTATTTGCTATGGTCCCCCGCAATAGTACATCACTAGGCTTATCGAACCGAAAGCTTGTCGAGACCTTGTGGGGTTTGCTACATCGTTAAAATGGCTCCAAAGGGACCTTTCACACGCCCATTGTGCAAAGGTGCTGGGGGGGGGGGGGGGGGTCCCCACCGGGGGCGTCCTCACTGGGGGGTCACCATCGGGGGGGGGGGTCCCCACAGAGGGGGTCCCCTTTTTTTTTGGGGGGGGGGGGGGTCCCCACCTCCAGTGCTACCATGGCCCCTACCCTACCCCTGTATGCCCTAGAATGCCCCCATATTATCCCCATCCCGAAAAATACCACTGCGCACCTCCTACTCTGTATTCCTGCTCCTACCCCTACGCCTACCGCCACCCTGCCTCTAACCGAACCTTGACCTCTGCCCCTGACCCAACTTCTGCACACCCCTGTTTGTATTCTTGTGTGCGCGTTCTTCACAGTACACCGTTTTTTCTACCCGTCGACATCCAGCACATGCGGTGTCCGTGCCAATTCTCTCTATCCCAGAAGAGATACAAGTTCTGCGGTCACAACACCACTGTACAGAGATACTACGCTGTAGTGCAGTAAGCAGAGCCGACGGTGCGATGCCATGTCATCGTACTGGGTACGACAGGCAGGGCATACACATTCTAGCTATATACCACTCGTACCCTCCATCGCCAACGCCGACCAGGACCCCATTCCACATCCCTCTATCCACCCTTACCCCCTGACCCCCACCCCAATCCCAACCTCACCCCATTCCGTCTCGGAAGGGATGCGAGGCCTACTGCTGACCGCGCTCCCAGCTTGGCACAAGCAATGTTTTCGCCTGGTCGGTGAAAAACCCGATGTGCTCCGCCCCCGCATTGTAAGGATGCGAGAGTCAATGGCCACACGACTACGGCCATGCACGAGACCAGCATGCCCCCCCACCCACATCCCCTCCCCGACGTCCTCCGCCCGGGCATTGTAGGGATGCGAGGGTCTATACGCATACGACTACGGCCATGCATGTGATCGAGTACCCCCTCCTCCCCTCCCCTCCCCTCCCCTCCCCTACCCCTTTCCCGAACCCCCACCCTACCACACCGGATCCCAACCCAAAGCGCCGTCCTCATCTCTCTCCATACCCCCAGCCCTAAGCACACTCACGCGTCAATGGCCGAGCCGTACGTGAAAACGTCCGGCTTCGGACCGTTCGTCTCCATCCCTCGCAGGATTTCCATTGCGGGCTCCCACCTTTTACGCGTAAGGGAAGTGGGGACGAATAAGGGGAGTGGCCGAGAAAGTGACCCCGGCGGCGGCGGCGGCGCCGGGAGGGAGGGCGGGGAGGGGGGGGGGCGGGGGGGGGGGGGGGGGGGGGTGTACTTATTTGTTGCTTGCCTTAGTTATTCTACCATTGACCACGCATCCCTTTCGAGACGGAGCACCGTTCCTACTCCTAATAGAGCCACCTCCAACAATTGGGCGCTCATTACGTTGTTTCTATAGAGGTGGGTGGGGGGGGGATCGGGGGGTGCGGTTTGCAGCGGTGGTTAACCCCTTTAGTACTGGAGTCCCGTGTTGGGGACAAACCAGTCAAATTCCAAGTAGTTCGCCCCCAAAACGCGACTGCGGTTCTAAAAGGGCTAACGAGTAACACGAGAAACCCATGGATATTAAATAAATACATATATACCCTAACCTTCCGAGGGCTAGCGCCGTCCTGATCGTGAAGCCCATAGTCAGGTCTATTCCTAAAAGTCTAGTCTATGTTTGATCCACTGAACTCGTCGGAAATTACGTTCTCTGCCTAAGTGTCTGCAAACAGCGCCCCCCCCGGCCAGAACAAAAACTCCACCACCACCAGCCCTACTCCAAACCTCATCGCCAACTCCATCTCCACCCCCACCCCCACACGCCGACCCCCCTCCCCTAAAAAACGATGAAAGCCGATACCCACCTTCCGGCGGAGGCGCAGGCGGCAATGGCGGCGTTCAAAGAGTGTAGGTTTTTCCCCAGGCCCCTCCTTCGCATGTCATCCAGGAGTTCCAGCGCCATCTCCCAGCGTTCGCAGTTCTTGCAGGCGGAAATCGCCGCCGAGTAGGAAAACTGCATCAAAGAAAAACGGGAAAAACGCATCCAATCAACCATGGATTCAATCAACCAATCGATTAATCAGGCAAGCAAGCAACCGGCCAGCCAGCCATCCAGTTGGCCGAAAACGCAACAAAGCAGGAATCGACAACATATTCAATCAACCAATCGATGAATCAAGCAAGCAAGCAAGCAACCGGCCAGCAAGCCAGCCAGCCAGCCAGCCAGCCAAGCTAGCCAAGCAAGCAATACATCAGGTCCGGTGTCGTGGCTCACCGCGTCAGGCGTCAGTCCTTGCCGACGCATTGTTTCGAGGAGTTCCACGGCTGGCTTCCAACGCTTTCCCCTTCCGCAGGCTGTGACGCGCGACGGCAGCGCACAGACAAACAGAAACGGGGGGAAGGTATTATGCGATCATCGCCAGCGGCGACCACGCGCGAAACACGGCAAGCCGCATGCGCATACGCCGCTCTTCCGCTCACGCCTACAAGGCAGCGAAGCACAGCGCAAGGGATCCTCCTCCCCTTCTCCCTCCACTCCCTCCCTGCACCCCTCCTTCGGCCCTCACCTCCCCTTCCTTCATATGCCCCTGTGAGCCCGATCCCACCCTCGTCTCTTCCCTCCCCCCTTTCCCCTCCTCGTCTCTCCCTGCCCCCTTCCGCCCTCCTCCTCGTCCCCTTCCCCCTTTCCGCCATTCCCCTCCCTCTCCCTCTCGCCACTCCCTTCGCGTCCTGCCACCCTCTTCCTCCTCTCTCGTCCCCTCCCCCCCTCTCTCCCGCCCCACCCCATAACCTTTCCGCCTCCCTTCCTCCCCCCACCCACCCTTCTGCTCTCCCACCTTTCTGGTCTGTGAAAACCCGACGTGTTCCGTCCCGGCGATACGTGGATGCGAAGATCTCTTTCGACTACGGCCACCCATGACATGAGTACACCCCCCCCCCACCCGTCTCGAAAGAGATGCGTCGTCAACGGTTAAATAACCAAGGCAAGCAGGAAAATGAGGACCCCCCCCCCCCCCCCCTCCCCCTGGATACTCATTGAAGCTATCACCCACAGTCAAGCCCGCTTCACAAGCGGTTGTTAGTAGGATGCAGCTCACCCTCCATGCGACTCGCCCAACATATCAACGGGCGCTTCGCGCTTGGTGCAAGCAAGCAAGCAATGTCTGCCTGGTCGGTGAAAACACGACGTGCTACTCCGTCCCAGCATTGTAGGGATGCGAGGGTCTATGTTCATACGACTTCGGCCATGCATGAGATCGAGTACATATCTCCTATCGAGTACCCCCCCCCCCCCCCCCCCCCCCTTTTCCTCTCCCCCTCCAACACCAGAAACCCTTGTGCTCACCACTAATGGCGGCGTTGTAGGTGATCTCATCCGGCTCTGGCAAGGGCAGCAGCGACGACGACGCCCAGGCCGACCCGGCCACCATCTCGGCCCGGGGCTCCCGCATAATCCTCCCCTGGTCGGCACCGCCTGCTACTTCGCTAAGCAGAGCGCCCCTCCGCATCTTGCCGAGGAGGTCGAGCGCCTCGTACCAGCGGCCGCTCCTCGCGAACACCGACATGGCCGCATTCAGGCATATCACGTTCAGCGGCAGGCCTACGCGACCCGCCTCGGCAATAAGAACTGAGGGAAAAGAGACGCGGGGGGGGGATGGGGTGGGGTGGAGTGTGGTTGGGTGGAGACCGGGGGGGGGGGGGGGGGGGGGGGGGCTCGATAGGAGAGATGTACTCGATATCATGCATGGCCTTAGTCCGTATGGCCATAGACTCTCGCATCCCTATATACAATGCCGGGACGGAGCATGTCGGGGGGGGGGGGGTGGCAATACTAATCGATCATCTTGTATTGAGGTTTCGGCTCGATATCGTGGTTCCGGGCTACTTTGAGGGTTGGTTAGCAAACGGAGCAACGCACGATTTCTCATCCTTAAGCCATCAGCTCCTCATGTTCGAGGCGTTCTACGATAGGGGTTCAGCTTCTCATGTTCGAGGCGTTCTACGATAGGGGTTCAGCTTCTCGTGTTTGAGGCGTTCTACGATAGAGGAATCACATTTGGGAAAGAAAAAAAAAACGGTTCTGAGCCAACCACGGCGTCCTTGCCGGGCGGGCGGCAGTTGAAGGATGATGAGTATGTACCTCGTGCTCTACACTGTTGGGCCTAATGCGCACGTACACGTACAAGATGCGTGTAGCATCAGTACAGTCGTAGTCGTATGTTCGTCCCCGTATACATAACGCTGGGGGGATGTAAGAGCCTCAGAAAAGTTGGGGTGAACCTCTATCGTAGAACGTCTCGTTTGTCGGTTTCGGCTATTTTCTCCAGCCCGACCGAACTGGATCGTCGCAAACACTCTACTCGTAGCACTCAGCTTCCCCAGAACGCCGTCCCGCGGGAAGATCGTCCACAATCACCCACTTTTTGCCACGTACTGCGCACGCGATCGATTGCCACGCACCAATATGGACGAAAATAAAAGGACCACTATGTCTTGTTTTTTGTGCCCTAACGACCCTTATACTTCCGTACAGAGTTACACGGCCTACCGCCGTGACGACAACAACAAAAAAAACGCGTTGTGGTGAACAAAATACAGCAGCAGTAGTGGTGGTCTCTCTATAGTGTCCGTGCAATCGCCTGGCCCAGAGGGGATTAATGATTATTACGGGGGGCCATAGTTAATAGGACCCATGGTATACATAAAAAACCTATATATTTAACCATTTTCACCTATAATATTTGGTCCTATTAACTATGGTCCCCCGTAATAGCCAGTGCGGCAGTGTGCGGCGTAGTTAGTGCCGGTTGCCGCAATGATAGTGCCGGTGTTGATGTCTGGCGCATATCATGCCGGCACTATAGATGGGCCACCACTGAACGTATTTTCACAAATCTCTCTGATTACAATCTCTCCGCGCATGCGGGTACGTCTCCAGCCCGACAGCGGGAGGGGGGCGGGAAGGGGTTGCCTAGAACACAGAGAGGGTGTTGAGGTTCTTGAGCGTCACACCACACACGAAACAACATCGATTGGCCGAAGCGTATCTGTCCGAATCTCACCTGGCACAGCTTTCCATCGCCGAGAGTGTCCCAGCTCCGTCATGGCAACGGTGAATTTCCGCTGCCTGCGCACCAACGGAAACATTGCACAAATTGGGACAGATTAGATCAGATCAGATCAGACCAGATCAAATCAGATCAGATTAGATCAGATCACATCACATCATATCAAATCAGATCATATCAGATCAGATTAGATCACATCACATCATATCAAATCAGCTCATATCATATCAGATCAGATCCCCCGCATCGAGGCTGACAGCAGACCCCTGATTAGGATCCCGCTTCATCATGATCTACAGTACCAGGTAGATCTTTCGAGGGAGACAGATCCCTGATTAGGACCAACCTGTCCTCAATCACAAGGATATTTTTGTGCATCAAAACGACGAGAGTGGTATGGCCTGCAGTGTCTATCGCTTTCCTTTCTTACTTAAGAATAGGAGATCGTTGCGACGGTACAGTCCCGTCTCCTGTACATATCCCATGCCCTCCCCCACTAAAACCTCGTACTCGTGCAGCGCCTAGAACCTCTCCCATTGGTCGAGTACAGGCCAGCGGCCGGCTGTGTCTGCTTCGTACGAGTAGCACATGTTGGAGAGTTTGGGGGCCCTCCACGACGATGGATGTTTCAGGAATCTCCTGCACCGTGCCGTACGATTTCCTTTCAGGTTGGAGAGCGGGTTTTAGGTGGCTTGGGCACGCAACGTATTCTATTCTTCTACCGATTTTTTTTTTCATACGCGCTTCTCTCGTGAAAGGTCATTGGGTTCTTCCATGTCAGGTTTCTTTGCGGTGTCACGCGACTATTTTCGAGACGTTTCGACCGAACAACTGTTAACAAGTGAATTTACCGTCTTGAAGCAAACAAAAGTTGCTGCAACGCTTCCCGTATGGCGCTATAAAATATCAGCTACAAGCTATTATCGCTGCCATGGTGCTTCCTTAGCAGGAGGCGGCGTCAGCCTCCAGAACCTTTTTATGAACTGTTAATGGTTGCGCGAGTCGTGAGTCGTGAGTCCCGCTGTCCGCTGCTGTATCACAACGTGGCCGAATGAGGTTATTAACAGATGAAGCGAGGCACCCACTCGTGCAGAACTATTACGGGGAACCATAGTAAATAGGACCTGCGGTGTACACAAAAACCTATATATTTTCCCATTTTTACTGACAATAATTGCTCATGTTCACTATGGTCCCCCGTAACACTGTAACTATAAACTCGTTGAATCTGAGATCGGTGTTGCATGACCGGTGACTTCCTCGGTGGCTACTTATTTTTTCTCTACATTTCACGTTGTTCCACGAGCTTTCTTATTCACCCCTTTAGAACCGCAGTCCCGTTTTGGGGACAAACACGGGACTGCGGTTCTCAAAGGGTTAAGTTCTTCGTTCGTGCCCGGTCGGTGGTTACGTACGAGAAGCTGGCGCAAGGAACAAACAAACGCCTGCTGCTGTGTTCTCCCTTTTCAGCTTGCGACAGACACCTCCGGGATTTCGAGTCAACGACAATCCCGAAGGGAAACTTTGTACTGGTGTAATAATACGTTTCGTACGTGGCAAAACAACGATTTTCGCAAAACAAGACACCCATACTGACTGTAGACACATCGTTGTCTATCGCCTCTCTCTGGCGTGGTAAGCTACGCCAGTGCCAGATACGCCAGTACAGCTGCAGCTGCTGTGTGTCCTGCTGGCTGTACTGCCGCTGTACTTCTGCTGCAAGTGTGGGTGTTCTTCACTTCAAACTTATTTCTACCCGTCGACATCCTACGGATATACATCACGTGGCCGAAGCAAGTTTTTGACAGACGAAGCGAGGCGTTCTCAGCACGTCGCAAAACAACTATTACGGGGGATCATAGTTAATAGGACCTATGGTATATACATAAAAACCTATACCTGGTACGTATATTTAACCATTTTTACTCGCAATATTTGGTCCTATTAACTATGGTCCCCCGTAATACCAGGTACCGTGTACCTGGTATGCCAATATATATACAGTTAATGAACATCGCTGTCTATTGCCACCTCTGGAGGTGACAAGCCACGTCGCTACAGTACGTACAACTGCTGCTTGCTCTAGATAGATACTGGTGTAACTGCTGTCGTTGTGCTGTGTTGGTCGACACATGAAGTGTTTTGTACGTGGCGAAACGATTGTTGACGTATGAACCCGAAAGCACACGCACCTGTGGTCGATGTCGTTGAGTTCTTTATCTCGCTCGTCCTCCTCCTCCCCTTCCACCTCTCCGTCCTTCTCCTCTTTCTTCTCTTCCTCCTCCTGTTGCCTCTCGTCACCGATACCCTCGCAACCACCACCACCACCCCCCCCTTCCGCTTCAGAGAGAGAAGACGAGAACGTAGACCCTTCCGTGCCTGCTGCTGCTGCTGCTGCTGTTGCGCCCTCCTCCCCTTCTTTCCGAACGGAATTGAGTGCCAGGTGGCGAGGATGTCGACGGTCAAGGACACCCGCAGCACCACTACCGCCTCGCCGCCTGTCCCAACTCGGCAAGGAAACACCGTCCCCGTCGATCGGTCGTGGTCGTCTGCCGAAGGCGGACGTCGACAAACGATGTCCGCTGTTGGGTGCTCTTAGGTTCGGCGCGCGGCCGCTGCTTGGCAGCGTGCATGACGGTGCAATGAACGATGGAGCGTGGTGCTGCTGCTCCTGCTGTGCGACGATCGACATCCTTGTGCTTGCTCCTGCTGATGCTGCAGCTGCTGCTGCTGCTGCCACCGTGGCTGCAGCAGCCACCGCTGCTACAGTCAAATATGACGACACCGAGGATTTGCCTGCTTTTCGTCGGGTCCAGCCACCCCTCATGGCGTCGTGCTGGTAGGTGCACAAAGCACCCTGCTGTGCACGGATGTTCAAAATCAATGAACATGTCCAAACTCGGGAGTTCCAGGACATGACGATAGCCTTACAGGGGATAGGGGATGAGATTTTGACGTTTGGTTTTCAGTTGCACGTTCACCATCCGCCATGCCGACCAGACCCACCATGCTGGCCAGGGCGTATGGATCCGTAGGCACCAAGCGATCTCTGCTCCAAGAATGGGCCACCGAGGAGTTGACAAATAACCTGACTAGCGTCGGGAATGACCGAGGTGGCGCGATAGCGATTTCTAATGCTCTCGGCCGGGTTCAGGTGGGGGTACACAACCAAACCCCTGTTACAGAGTTAGTTGTTGATGCATACTCGTACTTGCGGTATCTTTATTTTTCCATGTTTCATCTTTACGATGCCTGCCGCGCACACGCACAGGGCTGGTTTTCGACGACAAATCAAGCGAGAGCAAGCAGCGCCCGCCTACAGCAGTATATCAGGCACCAAATAATTCGTACGAGGTACGGCAGAACGTTCGCCAGCGCTTGAGCGCAGCGATGACTGCTTCTTTGTTCGTATACCTGGTATTATTATTGTTTTTTTTTTTTGCGTTCGCCAGGTCGGCAGCACAGCAGCATCAAAGATACCAGGGGTACTACCCTCTGTCCCGAAATATAGAAACCATGTTTATATTCACATCCAATCTAAAAGCACTTTATATTTTGGCATATAGTGGTGCCTAGTACCACACGTCGGACATATCATAATCTACTCGCAGAAAAGTCTACCAATTACTGCTGTAGATCTTACTTGTACCGTTATTATGATATACACCACTCCAAACGTAAATATACAGATCATTTGGTATTCATATTAATCTTGAAACGCTCCTTATATTTTCGCCTAGAGCGGTACCTGGTATCGTGCAAGAGACGCATCTTACAGATCTCACCCGGCGCACATGATCCGCTCATAGATCGTTCACCTCATACAGGCCAACAGGGATCTATTTAATACCAGTATACAGCAGTAGATCATGCAACAGTAGTGAAATGCCATTCTGATGACCGGTAATCGCGTTTGATCTTACTATAAGAGACCAGACGGTTCTTACATTGCCGGTCAGGGTGGTAGGGATCTGACCTGCCCGACGGGTGAAAAATATACAGAGAAGACACCCGATGGGTATGCAACAGGGCGTAAACTAGATGATGAAATGATGCGCTGTGGAGCACATTTCTTTCGTAAATCTCGTTTTTTTTTCCCACGAGCAGTCGGCGTTGTGCGGCTTTATTGCCGCACCACGCGAGTTTGGCGTGGCGCAAAAGCATTGTGCGGCTTTTGGGTCTTTTTTGTTGAAGGCGAAAATTGTACTTGGCGTGTTTTGCGTCTGTTTTGTCGCAGGCGAAAATCGTGTTTGGCGTGTTTTTCGCCGCAATATGTATGATTGTTGCCTGGTTATCTGTCCATTGAAAGTGAGTATGTCCTTGTTTCTTCTCAAATTGCATAACATTCTCGTGCTGTAGGCCAGCCGGCACCACGTCTACACGAGGATAAAACGAGCGGGTACTCGTAGAACGCACATTTTGAGTATGTTGACGTATATTAGCTAAAGAAAAACGACTTCCGGTGACCCTCCGGGAGGCCTCTGACGGGCCGAGACGGACGCTTATTTTACGCCCTGGTGTGCAATGCTCGATACTGCCGAGCTTGAATCTGCTTGTGCAGAGCGTACTACATATGAAACGAGCCCCTCACAGTCTACAATATTTATTGTCTCTATTGTAATAAGGATTACCCTTGGGCTGGGAAATCGATCGATATTTCACCCCTATAGCTCAGTAGGTGACACCTTCACATTTGACGTCGACGGCAGGACACGGGTTCGAAACTCACTCCGAACGTTTCTTTCGCAGAAACGCTTGCGCGTGCGCCCCTTAAAACATATCTCCCTGGTTCCCCAGGTATTGAAAATGACGCGGGTAGGTCAGCGTACGGCCGTAGACGGTACCGACGCCCCAAATATTCCGCCGCTCAGAGAGAGGGGGGAGCGTGTTATGAAGGTTACCCTGGGCTGGGTAATCGATCGGTCTTTTACCCCTAAAACTCAGTAGGTAACGCCTTCACATTTATTTGGTGTCGTCGTCACACAATTGAGAGCCTACACGGCCCCTAAGTACCGGTGAATGACCGCTGAGGGTATTCTACTGCTGCATGCAGCACCGCATGCAGTAAATCTACACCCTTTCCCCGAAATAAATGACAAATTATAAAAGATAAAACAGCTCTACGAGTGCGTTTACTTAAGCAGCGCTCTACGCTCTACGAAGGATCCCCTCCAAGGAAGATGTTCGTACCCACCACTCTGGCCCGAAATGCAGGGACAATTAGGATATGAAGATTCGATCCTAACGGTCCTTGTATTTTTTGGATCAGAGAAAGGTAGATCTCGTATGGCATTACGGTAAGAGTATTTTGCGTAGCAGACCGTAACACTTCTGCACCCGTCCGTGTTCTTCGTTACGGGTCACGTGGCACTCTAAACTCACCAGATGCAGTGCGCCAAAATATATAATCAAATAGTGCAGGCAATGCCACATGTACCACTCTAGAGCAAGCGGGAAGGCAGTTCCCGTCAGATATTTACATCCAAACCGAAAACGGCGAAAACTGGCGGTACATCTTCGCCTGAGATTGGCAGGATATTTTGGGGTGGTCCGCGTATTGCTTTCGGGAAACACCAAACGCGAGGCCACGCCGCGCTTGGGCGGTAGCCTCAAAGCCCGGGTTAGGGTTTTCGGGTTGGGGTTAGGGTTAGGTTTTGGGTGGGGATCGGCGCCCTCTTATGGTTCGCGAAAATAAAAACATCAGCCCCTAAAACAAAATAGGAATTATTTTTAAGCATTTGTGGTGCTTTGTCTGGCGTGTTTTGTGTACCACGCCTTGTAAAAGGGCGACCTCATCGTCGAACGTGCCGTTCCGGAGATTACGGGAGTCGCCCCTACTCGTATTCCTCAATATGCCCTGGCAAGACCTGAAGCACCTTTTTTCATAAGTTAATAAGTAGGCGTGCTTGCTGTACGTCGAAGTGTGGTCATAGAGACATGAAGGGCGCGTCTCACTCGGGGCGGGCTGCCACAAGAATTGATTGAAAGTCCACACCACCGTTTCGTCTTTGTTTGGCATCATGCCGCAGTATGTGGGTGAGGTGTCTGGCGCCCCCCTTGCACCTTTCATAACATAGTACGCATCGGACGGATCAGATAGATCAGATAGATCAGATAGATCAGATATATCAGATAGATCAGACGTATGCCCATTGCACACATCGGGCAGATCAGATAGGCCCCCATTTCATGATTAGATATCGGGGCAGACAGATCCCCGCTTCACACGATCTAGGGTGACCTAGATCTTGATGTGCCGGGCGGGGTGGATCTGCATGACATGGTATTTTTCCGAGCACAGTTGCCGGTGGGATCTGTATGACCTGTATGGTATGTATGATATGTGTTATCTGTATGATAGTTATTTTCTATATTATCTATAATGTATGTATGATCTGCATGATCTGAATGATCTGCGCGATCTGCATGATCTGTATGAGCATGTATGGTCTTCATTATCTGTATGATTTGTATGATATGTATGATCTACAGGATATGTATGATCTGTATGACCTGTATGACCTGTATGATCTGTATGACACACGGCTCTCTTGCGAACACATGTTTGTCGTGTGTAGGATCTGTATCATGTTGTACGCCTCTTGCACTACGTATTAAAATGACAAATATAGTATCTACATTATATATTCACAGCAGCAAGTCGTGCTCCATACGACGCTTGAAAGATACACACTACCAGGCTCATACCTACCAACAACTGCTGGGTTCCGATGTAAATGAATGCCAATATCATGTCGGGTTTTTTTTTTCGTTTTTGCACCCTGGTCCGCGAAGCCAGGTTTATTCATCAAGTGAACACATTCGCGAATTCCGTGCCCAAGAAACTTTTTGGGAGGGAAAATCCACAGATTGCATGGCTGAGGTATTGTAACGCCATCGTACAACGCCATCGCGACTCGCTCCTCCTCCTCGTTTTGGCTACGCGTCGTCCATACCTTGCGCCCAATCGACAGACATGCGACGTCGACGGGAAGCCTAGAGGCTCCGCTCTTGGCACGAAGGGACGAACGCCCGGCGAGTTCATGGCGCCATGCCAGACGTGTTTATCGACCGACAGCACGGTGCTGGCTGTTGCGGACAGCGGGTAAGCAGTATGTCCTCCTGTAGTGCCACTCTGTCCTCAAATAAATATAGGGATATTTTGTGTACTATTACGGGGGACCATAGTTAATAGGACCTATGGTATCCATAAAAACCTATATATTTAACCATTTTTACTAACAATATTTGGTCCTAATAACTATGGTCCCCCGTAATAGTACTGAATACAATCGGCCCTTGTTTTAGGGGCAGAGTGGCAGAATACGATGGGGGTATACACGCCGTAGAAAGGGGTACAAACGGAACCATTTGCTGAGAGCGCCTCTCGTAGCGTGGGTTAGGCGCAATCCGACGCTAGTCGACGAGGGAAGGAAATGGCTGCGGTCTTCGCGCGGTAAAAATCCAAGCCATGAACCACAGTCGGGGGTGGGGGGGGGGTGTGTACTCGATAGTTTCCGAGGTTTTCTTCTTTCGGGAAATTTATGAGTGATCAATGTTGAAGATCATGCTGCACATTGTCGGATGGCAAGAGAAATAGTAATAATAATAATAATAGGGGGAGATGTACTCGATCTCATGCATGGCCGTAGTCGTATGGCCGTAGATCCTCGCATCCCTACAATGCCGGGACGGCGCATGTCGGGTTTTCACCGACCAGGCAGACGTTGCTTGCACCGAGCGCGAAGCGCCGTGAGGTGGGTGTCCGGCGAGTCGCATGAAGGGTGAGCTGCATCCTGCTAAGGACCGCTCGTGAGGCGGACTTGCATATGCAGTCGGAGGGGGAAGAGGCTTACCATGCGACCCCGCACATGAGCTCCTACTACGGTAGGATGGAGGGAGAAAAGAGGGGCGAATGCATTGAATGTGGTGGAGAAAAAAAACAAAACAATAGAAATATGGGGGTGACGGGGCGCTTAAGTGAGGGCTCACCGACTATCGTTGGAATTTCGGATTGATGGCGCTCTTCGAGTGAGGGTTTACCGAAAATCGGTGGAATCTCCATCCCTGCTGTACACGAGTACACGATATTGTTCGACGTACGCCTGTTATAGGCCATGCGTTGGATTGTGACCATCGATATATATTCTAACAATGGTAATCAAAGACAAGGGCTTGGGTGCTACTGACTACTGCAGGTATTGAGGCATCGAGCTCTTCAAGTGAGGAGCCTCAGATTAATCATGGGGGAGTACCCTCGTCATAGGGATAGCAGGCCTTATCTTCAATATATGTATATAATCGCAACCTAATATACTGTACGGGCGGCGGTGCCGCGCGGTATCGAACGCCGATTATCCGATTATCCTTGCGCGGTATCTAACGCTCACATCCTTGTCGGACGAAGCTCACTTCATCCCACGCGCGATGCCACACCACGCTGCTAAAAAATGGCGTTTTCCTAGTATTTTCACTGGCAAAATCCGGACGCCGGCATAGATCTTACCGCTTGTTTGTCGACATAATGAAACGGCCGACAAACATGGTGTACGTACGAGACGAAGAGTTGGCTGATCTGCTGGCGCTGTTGGGGTCAGGGCTTTGGGATAGGGTTAGTGTTATTTCGGGGGACCATATTAAGTAGGACCTACGGTACAGACAAATATCTATACATTTCGCAAAGGTTTACCTACAGCAGTATTTGGTTATATTCACTAGGGTCGCCCGTACATAGTCGTACCGCACAGAGCGTAGTATTACGGGGGTTCATAGTAAATAGAACCTCCGGTGCACCCACACAAAGTCTATATATGTACTTATTTTTACTAACAATACTTACTCCTACTTACTATGGTCCCCCGTAAAAGTGTCTGTCCACCTTCTTATCTGGTAAGTGGTACACATAAGCTACCCTCGTTTGTTTTGCACATGTAGAGAATCACCGACCGGGTATTTTTGCATATACCGCACTCAGTGTCACGGGAAACGCACTCCGATGCCCAATGGAGATCCACGTAGCATTCATGTATATCTGATAGGGCTGCGAGTCCTCTGACTACAATTCGCAGACTATTTTCTAGGAGGTACCTGGTCGCTGGCTAGCTAGGTATCAAAGGTTTGTTGTGCGGAAGGCAATACATAGAGTTATCTGCGTCTGTTGTGTCTGGTTGGCGCGGTTGTTTTTTCTTTGATGGGAACGCCCGGTGAGTCAGTAGGTTGCACTACTTCGCCACTCAACCAACTACTAGATAACCGTTGAACTTCAGTCGAAGCATGCCTTGCTCACAGCCCAAAATACCCACCAGGTGTACCAGCAAGGGTAGGGTTTATGTTGCGCTCGAACCCTAATGTATACAGATATAGCCGATGCGGTGGCATGCGCGTACAGTATTCTTGGGAGATGTTCAACAACTGCTACGTTTGTGACACGGTCCCTGACATTCGTCCCAGAAACAATCGAGTACAGCTATTCGACGCCGCGACGAGAAAGTACTTGGCCTCCGTGGGCAGGAAAGGGCAGATTCGACCAGGGCGCATGCAGGCACCCGAGGGCGTCACCTTTGTGGACGGCCGCCGCGAGGTATAATATAGCGTGGAAGGGGTTTGCAAATAGGGGTAACATCTAGGGGTTGTAACAAGGGGTTTGCAACTAGGGGTTGTGACTAGGGGTTGCAATTAGGGATTGCAACTAAGGGTTGGAATTATGGGTTGTAATTAGGGCTTCGCAGTTAGGGGTTGTAATTAGGGTTGTACATGTAAGGGCTGCAATTAGGGATTGCAATTAGGGGTCGCAATTAGGGGTTTAGGTTAGGGACTGTGATAAGGGGTTGTATTTTTGCTCACAGAGCTTTCTCACCATTTGCCGAGCTCCAAATCTGAAGAGCTGCGAGTACATATCCAATATTGTAGGATGATCCGTTGCGAGTTTTCAAGTATTCGATACGTAGACACCTACAGCACGTAGCCCGCGTGATTGTGGGATCGAGGGTTTTCGATTGCTAAAAAATCCTTGGAAAAAATCCCGAGGATGTCTCGACTGGCTTCTCGGCTGTGAGGAACGTCAGAAAATGCTAGAGGTATCATACCCCTATATACCGCTCGCAGCATCGCGTTTAAGTTAATCTTGTATGGTCTACAAATGGCCTTGAATCGGATGGTCTAAAAAGGGGTACCTGGTACACTACTGCAGTGGCCAAAAAAAACCCGTGCAACTCGTACGACCGTAGCGCGGGCCATACCTTGTTTCGGTCGGAGATAGTACAGCCACCACAGAATAACACCTGCTGTACTGTACGATACATAGTTTTCCCGTTTTTATTTTGCCCTCCTCGGAGGCAGTATTAACATTCCACTCCAAGAGCTATTGGAGCCTGTCCTATGATCACAGACTGCAGGGTGGCGATGAGTTAACGTGAGAGCAACAGCAACGCCAATAACAATAACAACAAAAATAACAACGACAACGACAACAGCAACAGCAGCAGCAACACCAACGACAACAGCAACAACAACAACGACGATAGAGGTTCGTTGATAAATAGAGGAAAAGTGGGCAGCCAAAGGCCCCTAGCGTAGCGTAGTGTAGCGTAGTGTAGCGTAGGGCGACATTCATACGCTTTACAGTAATGGATGGTCTACTTTGGTGCTGTTGTTGTTGTTGGTGGTGGTGGTGGTGGTGTTATTGTTGTTTTTCGTGCTGTTGATGCCGTAGATATCAAGAACGATGCACTTGCACACCGTGCGCGCACTCGTAGCGGGGTGTAGATCGAAGACTGCCGCCAGTTCAAACATGATAACAGGCTACTGCCGCTACAACACGCAACGTCAGTCCGTGCCATTTCAAGCAGCAACGGTCGCCACCTGGGGGGCAATAGCTTCACCCTTCTGGAACCACACCCAACTTTTTACGGATAAGCCACCTGGAATCAACGTGGGATGCTGTCTGGCTACAGTAGTATACGGGTTGAGCGCCTCAAGCAGTCCATCGTTCCGACGCGGTGACATTCATAGACTGAACTTCTACCGCTCTCAGACGCCCTCATGAAATTGGCTCAGTTTTTCTCACTCAGAAGTCACCATCTTGATGAGCGTGCCGCTGTTCTTACTCAGAAGACGCCAGAAAAAAAAAGTGCATGCTTTTCGTTGTCAAATGCGCTGCATAATGTTCTGACTCAGCAGTCGTCAGTTTTTTTAGGGGCTTGCTGTCCTTGCTCAGACGTCCTTGTTGACGGCGCATGCTGTTCTCACGCAGAATAGTTCAGTAAACAAACTGGCTCGGTTTTCCACCATTCTTTTTTTTTCTTCTCTACCGCCTTTTCATGACGTTCCCCATTCTTGCCTCTCTCTCTCTGTCCTACGAACGCGTAACTAAGATCCAAAATCACTGTAGCAGGCTCTCCCCTCTCCCCTCCCCACCTCGGTTCGTGCCTTCATCTTTATCGCGAGAAGGCTTCTGCCATTTCTCCCCTCGTCGACTTGTGTCGAACTTCACTCAAACCTCGTCGTCGTTACATGTGGACATGCTGGCCATATTTCGCAGATGATCGTTGCCGACACCGGCAACAACAGGCTCCAGGTCTTCCACGTGAACGAGCTCGCCGCGGCGCCGGTTGCCGCACCAAGCAGACGGGGAAACGCGGCTGTCAGAGGCGTAAACAGCGCCCCCCGCGCCGGGGGCATGCCCCTTGACAGCAGCGCCAATGCAACAGACAACACGCAATCATCGAGCTCGGGGTCGTTGGTCAACTGGGCGCAGTCACAAGCACCGGTTCCGAGCCAAAAGACTAAAGAAGCAGACGCCGGAAACGGGGGAGACAAGCACCGGGCGACAGCAGCGCCGCGGCAGTCGCGAGAGTCGGAGCGGCAGGGAAACACCGCGGCACTCGAAGGTGACGAGTCCGAAAATCAGTCTAACGGTGGCTGCTTGTTAGTCTTCAACGGCGGGGAAGGCGCCGGGAGCATCGTCAAGCGTCGTACCGCCGGTGAGTCGGAAGCGGGCGAGGGGGCTCTAAGCCAACCGTGCGACGTGGCGTACTGGAGAGCGCGACCCAAAGAGGATGCTGCTGTTCTGTGGGCGTGGACGCCCGATATTCCGCCGTGGTTCCGCCGCTGTACTGGCGACGGCAGCAGCGGTGGCGGCGGAGGTGAACGTGGAGGTGGTGGTTTCAGCCCCGCTGGTGCCGATGAGGCGGTTCTGAGAGGGGAGCTTTTGTCACCGCTCCTTCCATCAGGCGTTTCCCCCGACCTCTTGAAGAAATCCGCGCCCGGTGTGCACTTCTCCGGAGAAAGAAAGCAGAGCGACCAGCCGTTGAGTGAGCGGTGGCGGAAGAAGGAGGCTAAGGTTGGACGGGGCCGAAAAGAGAGCAGCCCCTCCGGTACCGACAGTGACGCCGGCGGTGGTGGTGGTGGTGGTGGTGGGGCTGGCGAGGGGCCGAAGGCCGGCGCTTTCGTAGTACGTGAGACGGGAATTCCTGGCAAGCTTCAGCTGCTATTCGTCGCTAAAACAAAGGTGCAGTATCGCAGTAGTCCCAATACTGGTCAAGTTTGGGGGATGAACTTCATGGAAAGGGGCCACTGTTGTTTCTTGGGTCATCTTTTTTACGACTAACGCGACTGGTTGACTCAGGTCTTGAAAAAAATGTACCAGGTAGTGTGGTAACCTTTCTTCATCTGTGGCAATATTTTCAGCTTGTTGTGGTGTGTATGTAATGCTGCCGCAGGTTTTCGTAGTGAAAATTTGGGGCTGTCGCCGTTACACATTGGGGGTCGTTTTTTTGTCACGCGAAAGCCAACGTTCCATCGCTGACCCCTGCATTGTTGGTCTCACGCAACACGTGGAGAGAGAGCAGATTTCTTCTGTTCTTGATCACAAGAAGGATAGGACCTGGGGACGGGATTTTGTTTAGGTTTCGCTGCGACCTCCGATACCGTGTCCGAATCGCTTGTTTGCAGGAAGCCGAAGACCTGGATGTTGCGAAAGAAGCCCGCAAGAAGGATGCCGGGTCTGTTTCTTCCCTTTCACAAGATGGCTCCGAAGGCCCGGGCGGCGCACAGCAGTGGACGAAGAGCCGTGGAAGGTTCGAGTAAATATATTACCGTGTTCACCTTCAAGACAACGACACAATCCCAATGAAACGTAGCATTCCACACCTCGGGCAGCTCATCGATTTCCACTACCATAAGCTAAATATTTTAGGGAAGATCTGTTCTCTGATCTGTGCGCTCTAGCTCTTGTTGCGGAGTCGGAGCCGTGTATGGTTTGTGTGTTCGTATATTTTTTTCTTGCCATTTATTACATCGCCCTTATTTTTCTATTTCCGTCCTAGTCGCGACTCAGATCCGGGGTCGCATATCAAGCTCTCCTCCCCCCCTCTCCCCACTGCCGTTCGTGCTTTCATTTTTATCGGGATGAGACTTCAGCCCTTTCTCCCCTGGTCAGTGCGCCTCGAATCTGATTGTCCGGCATCATCTAGGACACATTTTCTGGGTTAGATGTCGCCCAGATCGTGTAGAACATCTCGTAAATGGCAGATTGGGATCTATCTGATAGGTCAATTCGATCTGATATATATCTGATCTATCTGATATATCTCATCTGCCTGATCTATCTGATCCATCTGATATATCTCGTCTGTCTGATCTATCTGATCTATCTGATCTATCTGATACATTGGATCTATCTGATATATCTGATACATTTGATCTATCTAATCTATCTGATCTGCTTGATGTGTGGTACATTCACATTATTCACTGAGGCCGCAGCTGCCCATATGCGGCGACAAACACAAAAGGGATAGGGAGATCGACGATCAAGCATAAGCAGACAAGTTGACCACCGACGTACTCCACCCCTAGGACAAAACCTGACACGCGCACAACCGCATAACCTATACATATAATCCATACATTGAGCTATGGTCGTCATCTCACTCGGGTGCTGCAATGATCCTGGATCAAAGCTGAGAGTGCCTATCCGCTCTAGCCTACACTAGAGCGAATACTTTATCGCGCTTCGTACACTGCATAGACTCGCCGTGTCAAACGGCCTCGCAAAAGTTTCAGGATGACACATGTATTTACCAGGCGCGAAAGATATGTCTGTTTTTGAATCCTCCTACGGATGGGGAAATCTCACCACACCTCCACGCATGAACAGGTCTGATTCGAAGTATAAACATGTCTGGAGTCCCTGGATTCTGAATCCCCTTTTGTATGTGTGGGTGGTATGTTATGATCGTAACAAGCGACATACACTGTCGGATGATAAATTGAGCAACAATAATGATACGTATCGTGTGACAGTTTAGCTCTGCTGTGGTACACAGCGGTCGTTTCAAAGTAGAAGACATCCCGATGGAAGGCTGTGGTGGTTGACAACTGAGGCGCCAGGTGCCCGGGTCCTCGGACGCACGCGAGTGTAATGACCCGAAAAAATCGCCCTACATACGGGAGACCCATCCAGTTTACCTCGTTGATATGTCCACATCGGATATCGTAGCCATCCGCAAAACGACCACGCCAGTTCACCTCGTTGGTGTACATGTTGACGTCGGATGGCCATCTACAAACGACTCTGATATTTTTCCTCCTTGCTTTGTTCACTTGGGAGAGCCGTCCGTAAACGAGACCCTGCTGGCAGTGTTCCCTCGTTGAAGTGGCCCACGCCGGCGCCTTTTTTTTTTTCTCTTGCAGCGCTGAATCCATTTTCACGGCGACCCCCAAGGACGGTCGCGGGAAAGAACCCAACGGAACCGTTGACAGGGAGGAGAGGGAAGGCTATGACACCGCATCCAGCACCGCTACGCCATCTGCCCAAGCGCCCGCCCTCGAGGTAGGACTGTTGTACCGATGATGATTCGGACGCGTGCTAAGATAGAGTTTGCTTGCCATCGAGGGGTGGCACCTAATTATCATGAGGCTCCTCCTCACTCGAGTTTCAAACCCCTACCCAGGACTGACTATCGACCAAAATAGGTATAGGCTTCAAACCCCCACGAACAATCCCTCGACCAAGAAAATGTACAAAACGAGTTGACTATCAACCATTTAATTTGTCGCACTCACAGCTGACGTATTTCATAATTTTATAAAACGAGTACTATTAATAATTGCGCAACAAAACAAATGGGATATATGCCGGGTTCCTTGTCAGTTGTCTCAGTGACCAAGACAAGTTGGCCAAACGAGGCTTACAGCGGTGGTGTACCCGCCTTAAGACCATCTGATTTACGGCCATAATGGGCATGGGCACAGGTAACTCGGCTTGTCCCACGAGGATAGAAACTAGTTGGAATTGGTACGGGATCGTTTTTTCAGTAGTATATATAATACCTGGTAGAGAGATAAGACCATGCAAATCATCTCTGAATGAAGCTACTCGGTATTAGCATGGGATCGTTTTTTCAGCACTTACTGTAGTACCAGAAGAAGATAAGACCAAGTCAAGTAATCGGCTTGGTCACGGGGTGGCCTTAAAATGGGCGGCACCACTGTAACCCTACCTACCAAAGCCCGCGTCCGTGATGCTCCACACGCTATCCTTCCCGATGAGCAAGATAATGTGACAGGTCGGTTCTGTTGGAGCCGGGGTGGCAGGAAGGGGCACAAATTTGAACCGCATGTGCTCAGGGCAAACCATACAACGCATTATGCCTATACATATACTACTGTTGCTGTAGCATTCCTCCGGCAAGACATACAACACATTATGCATATACATATACTGCTGTTGCTGTAGCATTCCTCCACCACCACCACAACCACCACCACCGCCCGAAACGACATAAGTTTTTGAAGGGCTCTTCTCCCGTCACGAAGGCACTGAAAATACGCTTGCTCCGTTTAGGTTTATTGCCACAATCAGAAATTAGAGCGTGTTAGGAACATCAGTACCGATTGATTAGCGTGACGATGTTGTTCGCGGCTTGCGTCTTTCTTTTTGATGGGAAAAGGTTCGGGGCGAGCCAATAACGGTGCTGGGACAAGGGGAGGGCGTCGAGATCTGCGGCCGGGCGTACGGTTGCCTGTTGAGCCTACTGCGAGCTTTCAGGTATCGGTAACTATGTTTAAGGCTAAAGCGCTAATGTGAGATCACCATCACCATCATCATCATCATCATCATCAACAACAACAGCGTCGCCTATGGGCTGCACACGTCAAGTGGACCATGCAACGCACCAAAAGTAAAGCCTAGTAATAAAATACCTTTGTGATACTGGCGTGCCGGCGCATCACGCCTCTACATGAAGTTGTGCACCAAAAAAAACAAAGCAAAAACGCTATTCTAGCTTGTCTTGTTTGAAAAACGAGAGTTCACCGCCATAAAACAATTGCACGGCCTACTACTGCAAGTAGGTGTTACCTAAACGACTAATATTGTAAAACAAAACACAAAGGGCATCATTTCCGACATTAAGACGCGCCTTATTGGGCCCCCGGTAGTTATTTTCTCAGTGCTGCCAGTGCTGCCAGTGCTGTCAGTGCCCTTGAGCGAACCCTCCGTCAGTCAGAAATATTTCGGCCTAAAAACAAAATACGGCTTCGGTATTGACAACTACAAGCAGCGTGATCTCCCAGCAGTACCGGGTGGGATCATCTTGCGTCCATCGTGCGTGACGACGAATCATTTCTCTGTGTAACTTCGAACAACCCTTTGTATCATCCCCCCTCCCCCCCAAAAAAACAAATTTCACTCAGTAGCCGTCACTAGTATCGTCACTTTCCATCGTTCAATTCCCCCCTGCGAATTCCCGAGGAGGGTTAACTATGCTCTTTAGAACCGCAGTCCCGTTTTGGGGACAACGTACTTACAAGTTGAGTGGTTTTTCCCCTAAACGGGACTGCGGTTCTAAAAGGGATAACATCTATTTCGTTCACCCGCTGATACCTGATTTACAAACTACATGTCGCCTAGAAAAAATCAGGCCATTTTAGGATCGCGCTCCCGTTGTGGGGGAAAAAACACTTGGAATTAGACTAAAATCAAGGCGTCTAAACAGTGCGGTACTAAAAAGGGTCAACTTGTACTTATCAGGCCTAGGCCATGGTCATCGACCATCGGGTTGCACCTATATCAGCTACTCTGTGGCGTGTGAATTGTTTTTTTTTTTACCGGTCGTCGATTGGCCATTTCCTTTCCGTGTGCAGGGGCAGGGGCTTTGCGAGTCTGGTGGGGGCAGCCGATACCCGGGGCGAGCGGGGCATCGTCGCCGTCGCGGAGCGTGCCGGGGGTCGCGTCCGTTTGCTGCACTACGCCCCAGCCCTGCCGCCGTTCTACCGAGCCGAGCTGACACACCTGCACAGGTTGGTGGAAACATTCGTACGCGTCGGGACCGATCGTCGATTTACACACAGAGAAAGGATCTACTGTCCCAGGTAGTTATTTTCAGGGGGGAAATAAACGTTCCCGTTCTGTAGGATCTTGCTCATGTTGCGCCGGGTGGGATCCGTAGTACTCGGCATGTGGTCTACGAGGATACTATTTCCTGGGTTGGATCTGTGTATAGAAGCCCCCGCTACAGTTGTTGTTGTTCTCACATGAACTCTCTGACGAAGGAGTCCGTGGTCACACAAAGGTGCTGGAGCCCTAGGAAGATCCGAAAAACAAAAAAAAACGAAAATTCGGCTGCCTCAAAATACACGAGACGAAGAAAGCGCACACGAGCTAAAACCAATGTGCAAACTGAACTAACATGGCCGCGGGTATATCCTCTCAACTATAACATAGAGTACCCCCGTTCCCACCACTAACCAACTCGTGGCTGCTGACTACAGCGGATGCTGTCTGAAGTGCTGCCTGCACCGTACAAAACGCACGGTAGTCGTGAAAACGAAAGAGGAACACACCTGCCTGCTATCATCTGGAGTGCTGTTAGATTGAAGACTCGCGGATATGCAGTGAAAAAAGGAGTAATCGAACCTTACTACCACACGAATATCAACGATCGCCATCTCTTCCTGGACTGTCTGACACAAAAGGTGCAGCACAGTTATGATACCACGACCCTGATAATTGCCTAGGTTATTCCCCATGAAGGGTATACAACTCGTTAAACTACAAAAACGAGTGACGACGTTAATAACAAGTACCGGTAGATACTATTCTGCCTCGTGAAAAACAATACCAGGAAAAAACAAACTATGACTGCTTCTCTCGTGATGATAGTGTGCGCGCAGATCATGGGTCTCCGTGCACCGTCTTCTTGCCGCTCTTCATGGCCACCTCATCGCCTTGGCCCAATCCACCCGCTCCTTTGCGCGTGCACTCGTTGCCATTCCGTTGCAGTCGATTCCCTATCTCCCTCATCCTGAAAAACAAAATGCTCCTCGCACTTGCGGTTCTGATCTGAAAAATAAATATTCTCGCGCAGGGGGAGGTCAATCCGTCTCTTCCCCGCACGTCGACGCTCAGTCTCCCTCCTCCCTCGTCGTCGAATCCAGCCTCCTACCGGCGCAATAGACTGTGCCGTAGTGTGGCCTGTGGTGGCGCCTGCCTCCGCGCACGGACACCCCGATTGAGCATCGCTGCTCTGCCGCAGCTGCCTAAAAAAGACGCGCGAATCGTAGGTCTTCGTGCCTGACGCACCACGTACGACCCAACTCTACTGCCTCCTGAGCCTCGCGGCCACAGGCAGCAGCAAGAAGGTATCACTCCTTGAGGGTGAGTCTGGCCTTACACCCGCCAGAAAGACCTACCCCACTCGCTATTAGCCTGATAGGGCATGCCTCGCAGCATTCCTTGCCGAGGCAGCGAGGGGAACGGAGAGCCCCCGCTACAGTACCTCATTGCGGTAGGTTTTAGGATCTAGACTGCCCACTACAGCAGCTCGGGATCTAGTACGGACCGACGTGTGAAGCACTGCTAAAAGCGCTTTCCTCGAGCAGTATACAGCAGCACTACCACTGCTGCCGAAGCAGCGGCCGCCGTCAATACTACTGTGCTGCGCTGCAAAGGGGGGTCGCCGCTAGCTACGACAAATCGCGGGGAGGTAGCCCCAAGGGCATGCCTTCCCGCGGTGCAGAGCGTAAAATAGACATACACTATCACACTAGGGTGATAAAAAAACGCACCCTCCCCCTGGGACGAATTTCACATTCAACGAAAATAGCGGCGGCGACCCGAAGATTTCCTCGAGATTCTTACGTGGTCCCGTCGTTCGGCGTCGAAAAAATATGCTTCCAAGGGGAGTGTTACATCGTGTTATACTATCACACGGGTGATACGGTTGTGTCCCCGAAAGCGTGAGCGGTACGATAGGGCATGCCTTATGGCACGGGGGGAGGGTGCTATATTATCACACGGGTGATACGGTATTGTCGCTAAACGCGTGGGTGCTGCGATAGGGCATGCCTTACAGAACGGGGGGGGGGGGGGGGGGGGTTGTATGTTATCACACGTGTGATAGGGTACTGTCCCCAAAAGTGTGGGTGCTACGATAAGACAGGCCTTACAAGCACCGGGAGGGGGAGGGGGTGTTATGCTATGACACGAGCTGTGCGGCGTTTTATACTCCTGCCCTTTGAAAGCAAGTCGCGGATCCCGAGAAAGAAAGTTGATGAAGAAGGGGTTGGACTTCGAAACCCAGGCACCGACTGAAGCCCGTGCTCGGCCATCCTGGACATTTCACCTAGCAATATCGAACACTCCGTACCTGTAGCCGCCACCCTGAGTGCGCACATCGTTTTCCACTCACCTTGTTTTTTGTTGGCTTTCGACCGTACCGCTTGCCGGTTCGAAGGTATCTCATTTTGTTTTTGTCGCTCGCTTTCGAGACAGTCTGAAACGGAGTTTTTTGGGGGCGTGCGTGATGGGCGCGGAGAAGCAGAGGACCCCCCTCAAACCCTTACGGGACCCCTTTGATAACGACTAAAAACAATGGTTGGCAAATGTGGTGTTATCAACCATTGAGCCGTCTAGGAGCAGCGTGAGCGCCGAGCCGTACGGGTAGGGCCATGTCACGCCCGTGCCGTACTACATGCATCAACCATTTTAGCTCGGACACCAACCATTGTAGCATCCCCCAATGACGCGGTGGCCACAATGGTTGTTGTAGCAGTAAGTTTTGTACCGTCTGTTGTCCCCCTCTAACGGCAGCTATGGCGTTAAGGAAAAGAGACGAGAATATGACGTTCTAGTCAACTGAATAAACCATGTCCGTCTCGTGTTCGCTCTGACTGCCATGATTTGATTCTTTTTGCTTTTTTATTTTTCTTCTTTTTCTTTACCGTCTCATTGACTACCTTCGCCCTTCCTTTCTCCCTCTCGCTCCCTCCTATTGGTCGTCGCCTAGATCCGGGGGTCACATATATAGCAAGGGTCTTGTCCGTCCCTCCCCCCCCCACTAACGGTTCGCGCCTTGCACATTTTATCGCGAGAATACTTCAGCCCCTTCTTCCATCATTGTCGACTCGCGCCGAACTGCCATACGCCCATACGTGCGTGCGGACGACAGCATTGAGGGTCTGCGGCGGCCTAACTCGGTCTCGTTTAGCCCGGAGGGGGACCTCCTCATCGCGGAGAAAGCAGGTCGAAAGGTGACACTCCAGAACGGGATGAGAATGCCTCGTACCTTTGCTCGTGCAGTAGTTGGGGGGGGGAGGGGGGGGGGGGGGGTACTCATCTATTGCTTGCCTTAGCAACTTGACCATTGACCACGCGTCCCTTTCGAGACAACGCACCGTCCCAATATCTCGAATACTCCAACATTTGGGCGCTTACTTCGTTTTTACGTAAACGGGGGGGGGGGGGGGGCAGGGGTCGCGTGATCCATGGTGAGCACGCGATGTGCCTATTCGCGACGAGCGCCGGTCGAAAGGCAGTGCAAACAGAAGGGCACAAGCATATATTTTTGTACTTCGTATTATAACTACATACTTCGGAGTACCAAGATACCCGGTATGTGCTTTTAGTCCGAAGCCACATTCATTAACTATTTACGGGGGGCCATAGTTAACAGGACCAAATATTGTTAGTAAAAATAGTGAAATATATAGGTTTTTGTGTGTACCGTAGGTCCTGTTAACTATGGTCCCCCGTAATAGTGCTACGTAGGGAGTTGATTTAATGACTTTCGGAACGCATTGATGTAGAAATAGATGTACTTTTGCCCCCAAGAATGGAGGGAGAATTTACTCAAGCCTACTCGAAATGTAAAACCAGTACGCGAGGAAACAAACCACTGAATGTCTATTACGGGGGACCATAGTTAACAGGACCTATGGTATACATAAAACCTATATGTTTAACCATTTTTACTAACAATATTTGGTCCTGTTAACTATGCCCCCCCGTAATAGTACAGTGTAGTCCTGGGTGCCAACGAGTACCGGCAAGGTATACCAGCACACCTTGGTGGAAAAAACCTCAACATACCTCGGCTGGTACAGACGAGAGAGCCAAATCATTCTTCGGCGAGCGTTTGTTTTTGATATCCCGGTTGACAGAACGATGTATACCCGCAGAATGTGCTTTGTTTTTTGTTTGTTCATCATTTCCATTCAACCTAATAACTTTGCCCTTCCTTTCCAGCCGCTTGCCTTTCGAGGCGCTCAGCGCCGGGGATCACATAGCGGGCACTCCTCAGAAACCATGTTGACGGTAGTCGTTTTTTTCTTGAAGGCCTCGCCGGTTTCCTCCGCGGTGGCGCCCCAACATGGACATACGCGGCTTCATCTTGTTTCTCTGTAAGGCCTGGCTGGTGCTGGTGGCCCCGCCAAAGGAAAATGGAGTCGGGTCTCGCGGCCTTAGGAAGGTTAACCATGATGCTGGGCCGCAAATCCCCCCCCCCCACTACTCACCCTAACCTTAAACCCTTTCTACTGTAGGACTGCAGTCCCGTTATGGGGACAAACCACTCTGTCTCCAAGTATTTTGTCCCCAAAACGGAACTGAAGTCCGAAAAAGGTTAAACTCCATGCGTGTTTTTCTTTCAGCCTGCTTAGAAACGTCAACAACGACACAGCGCACAAAGCCCCCCTCAAGGCTCTTCGCGCTTGGTGCAAGCAATGCCTGCCTGGTCGGTGAAAACCCGACATGCTCCGTCCCGGCATTGCAGGGATGCGAGGGAGTATGGTCTTTCGACTACGGCCATGCATGAGATCGAGTACATCTCTCCTATCGAGTACCCCCCCCCCCCCCGCCCATCCCCCATGAACTGGGCCCAAATGTTGGAGGTGTTTCAATTAGGAGTGGGAACGGTGCTCCGTCTCGGAAAGGGTGCGTGGGGGGTCAATGGTCAAAATGACTACGGCCAAGCGAACGAATCAGTACGCCCCCCTCCCCCCCCTTCCTTCGCCCTTACGATGTTCCGGAACCGTGGTGACAACGGGGTAACTGGAATTCAGGTGACGGTGTACGCTTGCCTTTCCGGAATTTGGACTCACGTACACGACTTTGGGCCCGAGGGGGGCAAGTCCTTCCGCGACGGCACCCTTATTGGCGGCAACGCACGCTCCCCAGCTTCTTCTCATCTTGCCTCCCACCCTGGGGGGTGGAAAGCATGCAACCGGGCGCGAGAAAGACCCCACCACCGGAGTAAGCGTAGCCTTCGCCGTATTTTCCACGTGGTTAGCGATACAAAACCGGCACTCACCTTGAGCCCCCAGCCACTAGAATAATGGAGGCTGGTTTTTGTTGTCGTCAGGCAAGGGACAAACTGTTCGCAGAATATGCTTTTGATGGTTGTCGATGTTTTGTTCTCCAAATATTTCCCCCGTTGTTACGATTTTGATGCTCCGACGTGATCATGAATCAAGAATCCTCGAAAAGATGAAAAAAGAAACGTGGAAATGTTTGGCCCAGCTGTGCTGGATCTTACTGGTCAGCTATTAGTAGGGGATACTGCTGGCCAGAGCCGGTATGATAGCAAGCGATATATTTTTTGTGTGTGTGTCACCGTGTTCCACGGGGGGTCTGCTATATTGCTGTAGTACCACCCTTCCGCGCTGTCCTGTAGACGCTCGGTGTTGCCACTCACTCTGAGCAACCAAATACAGGGCCTGTCTAAGTATGATAGGTGTCGCTCCCTGTGTATCGTGGAAGCGCGTCTCTGATCGTTCGAAACATATTATTCGTATAGACCAACGTAGACCAACACACCTCACTTTCTCTTGGAACGCAGCCACTGGATGTATTCTCCCTTCGTGTTTTTGCGGGTTCCCGGCATCGGATATACACGAGTCTTCTCCTTTGTGTTCTTTCTTCTGAAGTAGATATACGCGTAAACGTTTCCCTCACGTTTTTGTGCTGTTGTCGCGTTTGACCATAGCTGGCAACACAACAGACCACAAGAACACCTTCCCGGAAGAGCCGGGGGGGTGGGGGGACGGTGGGCAGGGCTCCACCGCAATTGGACCGGAGCCGATAGCCGAGAATTCATCCGGTGGGAGCGAAGACGAAAAGAAAGAGGGAAGGGAGGAGGGCAGAAAGGAGGAGGAGGAGGAGGAGGAGGAGGAGGAGGACGACGACGACGAGGACACGAGAGAATGGATTGAATGGGCCCAGGGGGTGCCGGTTTCGGCGCGGTTCGTGAGTTCGAAGGTGAAATTAAATCATGGTGGCGTTGTTACGTGGTCGCCAGAAAACGTTGGTTGTGCTTGTCGAGTGCATACGCTGCAACCTAAAGACAGTTCACAAGGGAGATGCTGACGCCGGCAGTGGGCGCAGAAGGGACCTATATGTAGCTATTCATTTCGTGCATATCACTATCTGCACTCAAATATTACTACCGTTTGTATATATATATGCGATCGAAACGGTCGCTAGATTTAGTTACAGAGTGGTACATGATGTCCTTCTTGCAACTTCCCTCGTTTTTCCTTCTTATTCTTCCTTTCTCTGGGAATCGTTTATGTCTTACAGAGATTGGAACAACCTAATGCTGCGTGGAGCAGTGCACATCGTTGAGGATTTCAAAGCACGAGCAGAGCAACCATAGTTTTGAAAAAAAAAACGTTATGGTAGTAGATTATGGCGTCATCCGCTGCAACTCAGGACACCACCCCGCTCTGGTACCCCGGCAGCAGCAGCAGTCCGGGAGGCTCCCTGCCTGCCTCGTGTGTGACAGATTATGTTGTTTACACTCGCCTCGACTTTTCTCGACACACGTTTTTTACGTCTGCCTCTGAAGTGGCTCCTGCAGGCTCAATCGACGCTCTTGTCCCACCCCACCGTTTAATAGGCGACTGAGCGAGGTGCATCCACAGTCGCTGTCCGCGACTCTGATGCCCACGATGCTACTACTGCTAGAGATGTTGCGATCGTTGTCGGATGCTCCGACGGCACCGTCCGGGCGATGGCCGGGCCCGCGAAACGAAATTGTGGAAGCTTCGCCGGGCTTCACACCGACACCGCCCTGTTCATCGTGGAGCTGCTTGGCTACAGGTCTTCTCAGGTGTGTAGGTGCGCTTGTTATGGCTTCGTTCCTTTTCCACACACGATTGACACAGATAATGTTCCTCACCCTTACCAGTATATGATATACCAGGTAGATGCTCATGTGACCGGGTGGGAGCCGGGCAACCAACAGGATATTTATACCTGTCGTCAACTTGTGTGTGTTGGTGGAAGGTTCCAAGAACTTTAATTGCATTTTCTCGTGAAATTCGGCGATCGTATTGCCCCTGTGTAATCATCCAAGTAAACCCCGAGTCAGCCGACTTAGAAGGGCGTCTCTATGGTGTCGGCGCCGCGCAGAGTAGAAAATCGCATTCGCTAATATTGAGATTTCTCGAATCGAGGTTCCTCATCAGCGCAAACCAACATCAACTTTCGACAGCAACTTATATCGCACACATGTTGTCTCTGATGGGTCTGGATGAACGTCGATAGGCAAAATTTATAGGTAACATCGACTGTATCAGCCTTAACACAACTACAGTATGCTCTAAAGGCAAATGCTGTCATACCATGAATACAACGCGTGGTTGACACGTAAATCTTCACCCCCTACCGACAACAAAGCACGCGCCACAATGACAGTTCGCTGGTCATCAGGTTTAAGACAACAGCCTTAAAAACGAACAGCTCTGGTGCTTGCGTGCGACACAGAAAATATCACGTTGCTTCAAAACTATTGACGTGGCTATGCGTACCGTATCGTACCTGATCTGTCCTGAGCGGCAAACATGCAGCACACAGTCAATGCTGCGCTATCCACGATTCCAAGAAAAAAATCGCTGTAGCTTTTCGTGAACTCTCTATATGGATCACGGACGATATGGCAAACTCGGGGAACTAAATCAAGCTGACCTCCGGGCGCATCAAGCACGTCGCTTCCTAAACACGTGTGTGGTAATTATGCCTCGAAATCCTATTTTGTGCGCGGCCCCTGCTTTGGGTGTGTGTCTGATGCCTGACTATTAGTAGCGATATGGTGTGCTTCGTGCGTCTCATTTCGTCAAAGGTTCCACGAGCGTGCGTATTTCGCGCGGGGCGCGGACCCGCCTGGGGTGACCCGGACGCTAACGGTACAGTGTGCTTCGTGTGTCTCGTTCTTTTTTGTGATCAAGGTTCTTGCGTGCGTCAATCGTACGATGTCGAGCATCCGCAAGAGGCTTCGGCGGGAGTGGCGCCTCCATCCTCTAACGCCAGGGGCTCTCGCGAAAGCAACGCTGGAGTTCTTACAGTGGGGCAGGCGAGTCGGGTCAGGGGGTCAGCTGTTGCCGAAGGAACATGCTGCAACATTTAGAATGTGGTAAGTAAATCATAGGAGAACAAGCGGTTTTCGGGTCCATCGGGGGTTCTGATCACTATCCCCCCCCCCGTAATATTTCCCGGGCCGTAACGGCTCCCGTGGGTCGTATCAGATTGTCTGTCGACAGACATTCAAAGCGGGGATGGGGAAGAAAATTGTCCGAACAATCGCCCGTTCTTCCTACGCATGAAGTTGACGCAGGAACGAACGTATGTTTTTTTTTCTTGTCGTCATAGTAATCTGTTGTCATCAGAAATTTGCACTTGCCGCTACAGAAGGGGGGCGCGCTTATCCAGGCATTTTTTTTTTCTTTCGTTTGTTGAAATCGTACAACTGTTTTTGCTTGATTCCCAATTGAATGAAAAAACAACTATGGAAATTCTGAAAATTAACGAACAGGGTGCAAAAACTAATGCAAAACTTCCATTCCCTATGTTTTCCATTTTACTGGCATATTCTTCAAAACCAAGAAACAATACGTAGGCATTGAAAAAAAAACTGTCCTTTACGGTAATGCCCAATCGTCAGAAGGGTGCGTGGCGTAGTATCGCAGTATACGCGCCGCTCTTCAATTCTATCAGTTGCCGAACTCGTGCATTACTCCGCACTTCCATTCTCTCTTTTGTGCATGCGTGACCATCAGGGCTGTACACTTGGCTGATTACGAGTCGCCAACGACCGGTAAATCTCAGGTCGGCTAAGTTTTAGCAGTTATGTAGTCGCGAACGGTGAAATGGTTCCGAGTTTGAGTTGTTGTGTGTATTCGACTGCCGCGCCTGTGGGTCGATGTGTGTGTGTGTGTTTTTTCTTCTGACAGAGAATAAAACAAGTTCTCGCTGTAGGGCCGTGGCTTGGGTTATTATAAACCGCCGACTTCGTAGTTGTTCGCAGGCCAGGTCTGCTGTTACAGTCTAGCTGCTTGAGGTGAATGTGCGGAGTTCTGCGTCTTTTGCGTCTGACTATTAATGGAAAGTGGGTATGTGGGCGGTAGGGTGTCGCTTTTAGACGAATGTTACTTGTTGTCGACTTACTTACTTACTTACCAGGTACTTACTTACGTACGTACGTATGGTTTTCTACCCGGTTCCACCTTTGTTGCGCATGGCCACGCTCCCTCCGCTTGATATTTGTTTTGGTTGTCGACGTTACGTATGCTGCTACAGCTCCTTCAACTTTGTTTTTGCATGAACCACGCTCCCCCCTCCCTCGTGTTGTTTGTCGCCGACGTACATACTCGTACTCCGCACGGTCCCTGTGTTTTTTTCATGAACCACGCCCCCCCCCCCCCCACCGCCCCTCCTTCGAATGTTTTGTCGCCGACGTATGTATGTACGTACGTACGTACTCAGCACAGTCCCTCTTCTGTTGTTCTGCTTGATCACGCTCCCCCCTCCTTCGTATTATTAGTTATCGTCACGCACGCCTCATACGCACCATGCGCGGCTCCTTAAACATCGTGGCAGGTTTACGACGGGGGAGGGCCTTCCCGGCCGAGGTTCGTCCATTGACGCCGCCGGGAGGAAGCTTTGCGATCAGTTCCTTGCGACATCGGCGTGCGCGAGACCGGCCTGCCCCTACTCCCACGAGCAGCCCTGGTGATTTGGTGATTGTTTTTTTTTTTGCGCGGCGTGCACGCCCGCAAGAGTAACCCACCATACATATATCATGCATATCTCCTCAACTGATGTTAAAAGAAATCTAACGACACTGTTTGTTGCTACTAATTAATTAGCACGCGATGACCACGGCTATGACACCATGCTTTGAGACGAGGTTTTAATGAATCGGTCGGCCATCGATGATCTTGCCCCTCGTACGTAGGCAGTAGTAGCTACTTTCGGGCCAAAGGATGTATACCTGATGGGGCCTGAGGAACCGCAGTAACTACCCAACATCGTGTATTTTCTATCAATGTTTTTCTATGTAGATCTCTTTGTAGGCCGTGCATGGACCTCCTCATCGGGCAAATTAATAAAGTGTAAGTACACCTTTTCTGATTCTCGTGTTTAGGGCGATATTTGATAGTACGGGGGACCATATTAAATAGAACCTACGGTACACACAAAAACCTATATATTTCACTATTTTTTCCAACAATTTTTGGTCCTATTTACTATGGGCCCCCCGTAATAGTATGCCTGGATATAGGCTTATTACCGGATAGCAAAAGGGGCAGGATGGGGCAAGCCCGACTACTGTATTGCAGGTCGAGCTAGACGCGTGCAGTCACTCACAGAGATTGATGTCGTATCTTGATGATTCCCACTTTCCTGGCTCTCAGAGAGTTCTGAGAGCAGACGGGTTTTATTCAATTGTTTGTTAGGCTCGTTTCATCAGAAGCACGCCTCCTCGACAATAGAGGGGAAACGGGATCATGAATACCATGACAGATACATATATATACAGAGCTCAGAATATTAAATATCAGGTATTAATAGGTGCTATGTTATACTATCAACATTAATGCCCATATCGTAGCAAGCATGACAAACATAAAACAGCGCCGACAGATGGTTGTCTTACTCCCGAAAGACGATAAACAAAAACAAATAAAATCGGCCGAACACAACAAACTGTCAATGGATAATGTTCGGAACAACGAGCCCCTCCTGCCACAATACTTTAAAAAAAATGAGTTTTCAAGAAAATTTTGTCTTCTGTGAGGGCAAAAACATTGAAGTTGATATTTTCACGCCAATCCCATCCAAAAGAAGATTGCACCACACGCTGGGCGGAAATAGAAGGGATGTTCGTACTTGAATATGAAGACTACTAGGTTTTCATATTCTTCGATTTACGCTCAGAGCGGCATATGTTATCTCCCCGTCTACATTCATTTGCTCGGGGCATCAACAAATCTACTATTACGGGGGACCATAGTTAATAGGATCAAATATTGTTAGTAAAAACGGTTAAATATATAGGTTTTTATGTAGAATTTAGGTCCTATTAACTATGGTCCCCCGTAATACCAGATATTCATGATGATAAAGGCCACGTCCCCCCCCCCGCCGTCGATGTTTTCGGTGTCTTTTTGCCGTTTCAGGATCGATCCTGCCTGTGCGTCCAACGAGCAAGCGTGCATTCTCTTCAGGGGAGGCGTTGTTCACGCTGTGACTAACCTCTATGGGCAGGTAGGCGAACGAGGACCAGGGTATGTGCGAAGGGCACACAATCTTTTTTTTTTGGGGGGGGGTTGCCCCGGCTGAGTTAGGAAGCATTCGTGTCTTCATCTGGAAAGCTAAATGGAAAACAGGGTCCAGTAGTTGTTGATAAGGACAAGGCGTACTCCATTCCTAGGCGTACTCCATCCCCGACACTGTGGGGATGCGAGGGTCTATGGGCATATGACTACGGTCATGGCATGACGTGAGTGCATCCCCCCGCTGGTGGGATTCGACTGATATATTCACCCACAAGGCGCACGATATGGAAAGACAGCATGGATGGATGGACGGGTGAAAAGACGGCATGGACCATGACTTACATCTTGAGACGGACGTTGAATTTTCAGCCCAGTGCCTTCCCCTGTCTTGAACAAGCAGTGCGCCCGGGAGCGGCGTCATTGCGCCCCAAAACGATGAACTTGCTGCGTACGGCGGCACGTGCTACGGATGCCGCCGCCGTTTACCCACTTCCCATAAGGTCTGCCTGGTTACGTTTGCACTGGCTCCCATAAGGTTATGCTCGATTTTTCAGGTATTTTTTTCATTGACAATCGTCTTCCTTTGGCGTTTTTTGTTGGTTGAACTGAAACCCCATATCGTTTGTTCTGCTCGTGCAGCATCGCACCAGGTGGGGTCGAACGGCTGAAAACAATTGGGTCGGCCCAGTCCCCTAGATGGCCGTATTACTCCGTCGTTCCGGCCCTAAAAATGTGTTTTGAGTAGGAAATCCCGGGTGGGAAAAGGACGAAAAGACGCCAAAAACATATTCTTCGTTACATTAACCCCTTTCGGGACTCCTCCCGATAGCAACCCAAACAATGGTTGAAAACTTTGGCGTTGCAGTATCAATCACTGAACCGTCTACGAAAAGCGTAGAAGTATGGGTAGGAATCGTGTGGTTGATGCCCGTTGCCGCACGGCTGACTCCTCCTCGCGTTGCAACTTGGGCACAGGTTTGCGCCATCCCCCAACCACGCAATTGCCACAATGGTTGTTGAAACCGTCACTTTTTCACTGCCGATCTTCCTCCTATGAACTCCCCAGAGGGCTGTCGGCTTCCTCCCCCCGCCCATTCCGTGTACCGCTCCATGATGCGCGTGTCAACCCACTACGTACCCACTTCCACCGCAAGTACCAAAGTATAGCAGTATGTGTATAGTTTCCACAGCTTCAGATAAAGGGATACATACATATATTCACGTGCTGCACGGTGTCACACTCTTAATGCACCGGTAGTACGCGCGATCGTAAGTGCCTTGTATCGCCCTGGGCGTGAATGGGAGGAGCGCTTGGTCCTCCTACTAGTGCCTGCACGCTCCTTGTGTTTCCGGCCAGAGTGGTGTGACACACAGCTTGCGTACATAAGACGAGCTTCGACATCGTCTTGGCGTAGTAGATTTCGGCACGGGGGTGAGAGGGAGGGACGGAGGCAGGGAGGGAGTGAGGGAGGGAGATATTTACCGTAGTATCTAAATTTTGCCTCTGTCCCTGTGGCGTGTGTTTTGTCTCGCTCGCGCCATCGCCTTGAAATATGTGAGGAAGATATTCGCGTGGGAGTGGGAGGGAGACCTTTACCGCCTGTTCCGAGATCGGAGTTCGCTGCGAGCTATAGTGGCCAGGCGAGACCCGATGACGCTCGGGATATACGGAGCAGAGGCCATTCGGGATTGTGTGGTGAGAGCTATCAAACACTTCCGACCCCTCGACTAACAAAAGCCGTATTCACTGCTACCGGTATCTTTTATAAAAAAAAAACTTTCCAAGTCTACAGGAAGCCCTTGGCGGTAAAATTGGAAAATTGGAAAATTGGAAACACTAAATACCTACAGCATGAACACGGTTTACATGATGCGAGAGACTTGCCATAATCTAGTAGTATAGAACCTTCCGGAGCCGTTGGTAGCCGAACCATTGGAAGAAAGAGAGAGATGCAAAGAATCACGAAAAAGTAAACCCGCAAAACTTCGATCCTTGGCTTGGTCTGTTGGGTAGGGGCTCAACTTTCGCGATACTGTGCAAACGTAAGATGTTGAACCAAGCGCCGAAAAATGGTTGATGCCGGCCGGTCGCGAAGGTATAGGCTCATCGTCACGAGCGCCCTGCCGCAGAGACTACTGTCACCCTGCGGTTTTGTAAGCGGCGGTCATTCGAGAAACGCCTCACCGCCTGGTGCGCAAGAATGCAAGCACCATTCGACATATTTATGTGGATGGCGTATTCGGTCTTTAGAGTTGTTTTGACATAATGACAGCCCTATTGTTGTATACAGCTGGATATAACACTTCCATAACTACAGACTTCACTTTTGTTCCTTTTGCCTATGTTTGCTACTATTTTTGTGGCGCGGCACAGATAAAGATGCGACGTATAAATTGAACGTAAAACGCGTTCTATACCGGAAGCGCTGCTTCACTCACAATTGTTTGGCATTTTCCATGCATGTCTTTGAACGTACACAACTTTCGTATTCATCACGATGTCTGCACATATTCCGGCGGTGTCTTTCACGTACGCAGCAATTTTGTGTTTCCGGAGTCATCTTTACGTACGGCAACAGTTTGTGTTTCCGAAGCTATCTTTACGTTTGGCAGCAGCTTGTGTTTCCCGTGGTGGCTGGTACGTACGCAGGCTTGTGTCTCCCACGCTATCTTTACGTACACAGTTTATGCTTTGCCGTGCTGTAGTCACGTTTGTACAGAGTTAAGCATCCCGCGATGCCGCTGCGTACATAGATTTGAGTTTCCCCACGACGCATTTACGCACCAGTACACATAATAGTTTGTGTGTGTTTCCACGCGTTCCCCCCCCGTGGCGCAGGAGGAAGAGCACCACGTGCTGAACTATTCCGGTTTTGTGGACTTCGCGACTGCCGTTCACGAGCACGTCATCGGCCTGCGGCCTTGGCATCCCCGGGTAGCCAGTCGACCAACCTCTGCTCGTGGCACTCCGCCAACGACAACCGCCCCGGTTCTCAGCGGCGGAAAGGAGGTATCGTCGTCGTCGGCTGGTGGTGGTGGTGGTGGTGGTGGTTGTGCTCCCCGGCACACTCCGGCAGAAGTTGGTTCGGAATATCTACTGCTACCACCGCGGGTGCGGCTAGGGGGCGAAGAAAAGAGCGCAAACGGAACGAAACCTGGTGGTGATGGAGTCGATGGAGGGGGTGGGGGCGGAGGAGCAGGCAGGGGAGAAAGAGGAGGAGGAGGAGGAGGAGGAGAGCGAGAAAGGTACAGTGACGAGGCCGTGCGAGAGTTCATCGGACAGACGGCCTCGGAAAAAGAGACGACTCCTCTCCCCGCCCCCCGCCGTCTTGTAGACAAAAAAAGCGTAATACAGAGCGGTGATTGCACGGGCCTCCGAAAGGCACAACCGCGGCACTCACCTCCTAGCGGCCACCGAAAACTGGACCCCGCAGTCCCATGGCTCGGATGGGATACTCCCGGGGCCGTCAGTGATACTGCTGTTGGTACTGTCTCTGTCAGTCGCGACGTGGGCGATGGGAATCCTAGGGGGGAGGGAAAACGTGGGGTCGAGATGGAAGAGGAGCCGGAGGTGAACCGTAGGTACGGTACGACGGTGGGAGAGCGGGAAGCCTCTGTGAACAAACTGATCGCCTTCCAGACGGACCGCGTCGTCCGGATGCTCGACCGCATGTTTTGAGCGGAGCAGAACTACGCCACGATAAATGGATCGCTCGGAGCCGTTGAGGCGTTTTTAGCTTGGGGCGCAGCTTTAGCCGCAGCCGGTAATACTTTCTCACAAGGAACTCAGTAGAGCTAAAATATATGACCTGGTTCTCCACAGCGCCTGAGCGGGGCTTAAATATTTGACCTGTAGTAGAAAGGGATTTCATGCCCGCAGAAAACTACTTGGTCATTTTTTTTTGCATAGTACCTGGTGCCTTCATCTACTAGTGGTGGAATGCCGCGAGCAGCGAAAAAAAAGAAAGCACACGCGTTGCGATACAAATGGAAAGCCTTGGCCAGGGCATCAACCCTTTTGATACTGCAGTCCCGTTTTGGGGACAAATTACTTGGAATTTGACTGGTATTCTCCCCAAAGGGGACTGCGATTCTAAAAGGGTAAAAAATGATATCTACTCTATCAATAGCATATTTCAAGGAATTTAACCTCCTGGTCTGTATTTTCCGGGTCTTGGAATACCTCATCATAGTGTAGCCAGGTGAGCCGCATAATCTGCATTATCTATGAATAACACATGGTCCCTTGGCTGGATGTATCCGCACTATAGCAGTACGTGACAGCAGTTCAAGAATCTCCTGTTTTGGGTAAGGCGCCCGGCTTGTTGTGATGTTAACGTTGAGCATAGGATCCTAAAGGCTACTGATACAGTTTATTCATGATGATTGAGAGTGGCGTTCCTCGCGGGGTACGAACATTTAGTACGTACCTGAAAGAAAATCAAAATCATATGTAAAACTCTCAGCCTGAAATTCTAAACGCCAAACCCATCAATCTTCGTAACACATGGCACGTACGAGTACTGCTCTACGTCATACGACAAGAAGTTGTCCTATACAGACTGCTGATGTATGTAGTAGATCCTGCACACCACCTCATAAAGGCGACTTGGGGTCCAGTACACTACTACTGATGATGGGTGTGCTGATGATCGTCATCTTTCCGATACGTGAAATTGTGTGCTGGGTTCTTCTTCCTGTGCATACCCGACGAAGCCGTGTGGACGTCAGAGAAAATCATGGAACACAGGGTTCTGTTATAAGGATTACTCCGGGCTGGGTAATCGATCGTCCTGTTATAAGAATCACTCCGGGCTGGGTAATCGATCGATATTCTACCCCTATAGGTCACCTTCACATTTGGCGTCGTCGGCAGGACACGAATCTGTGCGCGTGAAATCACAATGTGTTCCGAATCCTCACAGTTAGGGTTCCGCT
The DNA here is from genome assembly GCA_031213475.1 of Nereocystis luetkeana. NCBI lineage: Eukaryota > Phaeophyceae > Laminariales > Laminariaceae > Nereocystis > Nereocystis luetkeana. The sequence goes on along the minus strand of JARUPZ010000013.1, from coordinate 5,551,235 downwards.
TCTATTTCTACCAGCGGCTACAGCAATAACAACAACCACAACAACAAGCAGCAGCGGCAACAACAACAGCGGCGATGGCGTCCGCAGAGCCCATGACATGTGGTGCATTAGCATCGATTGGCCGATGCAAGGCGGTGGTTCTCATGGTGATCGCGGGTCCCCCTCCTCTCTGCCCCCTGTCTCCTCAGTGCCGGCAGAAAACTGTTGAAAAACATTGCTGCTGCGTTGTTCGCGGCACACAACGAAATATGAGATTCGACGAAATCCTCGAACTCGCCTGAATCATGATGATCTCACTGCAGCAGCTGAAGGTAGGTACTGTCGTAGGTGTCTTTGAATTTGCGGCTTACTTTATTAAATATCTTCTGCAGCCCGATGCCACTACTGTGTACGCGTACTACAGCTGCACATCTATTCAGCAGTCAGTTGTACTGCTGTAGTACCTCCATTCTACGTTACCGCGCAGAAGGTGCGGTGGTTGCGTTCGACTTCGCCGTTTTGGGCATGCGTGATGATGGCGCCGGTCACAATGTCACAGTACGAGGGGGCGGTCTTTGACGCACTGATTCGCGTTTGGCAACAAATCTGCGAGAGGCACAGCAGTGCACCCGCAGGTACTCTTTCCAAACATCCAAGGTAAAGCTTGTACGTGGCGTATTGTTGATTTTATCCAAGCCGTATCCCATATCCAAAAATCCGAAAATCCGAAAACCGTTCATTTTACTGGTGGACCAGGTATCCAGCACCTGGTCCAGAGTTTATCTACGTATCCAATATCTTTGGCTTGGCGGGACTGTCGGATTTTTTTTTTGTCTAATGTGACTGTTGGAAAATAATTAAAACATCAAACGGGAACACACGACTGGCACCAAGGGCTTCCTTCCACGCCTCCTTTCATGCGTGCTGCCTTTGAGCATGTGATGTATTCAAACTCTGTTCTTCTTGTGCGTTCCTGATGTAAGAAGAAGAGCTACATACGAGCTGAAGCACATGCGCTGCGTACGTGTTCACTTTGCAGAGCTGGTCAAGCAGAGCTATACGAAGTACCTGGTATGGTCCATGGGACGGTCGTACGTGTGTAGCAGCTTCCGGCCTTGCTCGGCTGCACCACACCCCAACCAAGCAGCCATAGCTGACCGTCCGTCGACGATGACTCTGTCCTACATTCTTCGTGAGAGATTACTGTGGCACCCTCCTTCTTGACGTCATCAAGCATCAGCGTGAAGCAGCACGTACTCAGCTCACAGCAGTAGTCAGTAGTCAGACTGCTTTTTACAGTAGTTGTGGCATTGGTTCTTCTACTGCGCTGCTTCGGTTGACAGCGGCAGGAAAACCTGTAGTAGTAGCAACAGTAGTAGTAGTTGTTGTGGTCTTGACATCTACTACTACTGCTGCTGCTTTAGTTACTATCTTCACCGTCTCCGCTACTACTGCTGTCGTAGCTGCGAGGAGGGCAGGGTCATCAGGGCGCACAGAAACATCTCTCCCAGGAAGAAAGAGCTGCGAGTACACCTGCAAGAAAGCAGCGCTCGTAGCAGAGGCAACAAAACAACAACAACAAACCGACAATAATGCCGTGGAGAGCGGGAGCACCATGCGCCGGCGCTACTACTACCTCTATTACTGCTGCTGCTCCTGCTGTCTCAGGCGGCGCCTCTGGCGGAGGCTCCTCGAAATGGAGACCGACTATAACTACTACTACAACTACGCTGCGCGGGACGGCCTCGTCGAAGACCAAGAAAAGACAGCAACAGCAGCCGCAGTTCGCCATCGACCGCTTGCTGTCGACGACGACCACAGCCGGCCCCGCGCTGGCGAAGGCGTACTACGAAGTTGAAGGGGATGAGTCGGACAGCGACGACACGGCGGCCACCACGGCAGCGGTGGAGATTTCGGGTTCTTCCTGTTCTAATGCCACTGCTGCTGCTGCTGCTACCACCAACGTGCCGATTTCTTCCAAGCGCCTGAGAAGCGTTCGGCCGGCTACCACTCCCATGAGAAGGTACGGCTACGCTGTGTCCTCTCGGTGCGTATCATGAGTGTCGAAAATTGTTACATTCAAAAATCGCTGCTGGTGCTGCTGATGGTGTTGCTGGTGGTGGTGGTGGTGCTGCTGCTGGTGCTGGTGTTGCTGGTGTTGGTGCTGCTGCTACTCTCGTCCAATTGCCTTGCTTGGTACTCGTATATTCGTAGTGCTGTGCCGTGCCTGGTACCTAGTACCCTGGTATGTATTTGCGGGTGCGTGTTATAATGCACACACGATCAAGGTGGTATGGGTATGCTGGTAGGTGCTGGAATCACCGCCGACAGTACTTCTCCTGCACTTAAAAAGTCTTACGTACACTTGCAGAACGCGCGCTGCTCGTCCGATTGCCTGGCCCCAATAACGCTGGACGCAGAATTGAACACTCGGGTATTCATACGTACTCGTACAGTATGAAAGCCCCAAAGGTGGCGTTACTTCTGTGTAATGCCTCAAGATCGCATCGGGCCGTGGACCGCAGACCTACGCATACATCTATCACACGTGCACACGCCGACAATATAAAAGGGGCTCAACGAGCGCGTTGCTTTCACTCATCGTACTGTATACTTCGAATCACGTGACGACTACAGTCGTACCAGGTATGTATGTATGTATGTATGTATGTATGTATGTATGCACGTATGTAGCCAAAGTCGTCCTCAAAGAACAAGTTCAACAAAAAATGGGTCGTATTCCCCCCCTGCGACATTGCTCTGTGGTAATAGTGGCCACATAAGGAAAACAAATCAATTTGTTCGACGCTGCCATTCATATCCACGAAAGTCCGCCTGGTAAGTATGTACGAGGATGCAGCTCACCCTTCATATGCGGCTCTCTCGCCCTACACCTGGCTGTACGCTCCGTGCTTGATGCAAGCAACCAATGCCGTCCTGGCTCGTGAAAACCCGATGTGCTCCATCCCGACAGTGTGGCATTGTAGGGGTGCGAGGGATCTATGGCCATACGACGACGGCCACATGAATGAATCGAGCACCCCCCCCCCCCCCCCCCCCCCCCACCGCCTCCCTGCCTGCTATTGGGCAGGAAAATAGAGCCGTTGGGCATCACGACGAGGCGCCACAGCTCGTTCGGCGAGCAGCTCGCCAACGGTCTGACCGGTCGGAAGGATATAGCCTGGACGGTCGGGCACCGTCTCCCTCCGGATTCTTCCGGTGAGATCACAAAATATAGTATGCTATGTATGACACTATCGCGCGTGTGATAAGACTACACCCCCCCCCCTCGGGTGAATTTCCAACATAAATTTCTCTCTACAACGGGGAAAGTGATGCAATCGACATTGCCGAGCGAGGGACGCGTCTATTATCGGAAGACCTCCACTAAATCTTCTCACAAGTAAGCCGCCATTTTCGTTGGGTCCCCCCCAGCAACCCCGGGTTTGGTGAAAACCGGCTCTGGGATTCACCCCAGGGGGTGTGTTATCTTATCACCCGTGCTCTACGGTATAAGGAAGGGGGTGTTACACGATATAAGGGGGGTGTTATATTATCACACGTGTTAGGGGGTGTGTAGTCTGATCACACGTGTTGTGCGGTATGAGGGGGTGTGATATATTATCACACGTGTTATACTGTCGAAGGGGGTATGCTATCTTGTCACACATGTTATACGGTATAGAAGGGTGTGTTGTCATATCACCCGTGTGAGACGATATAAGGGTTTGTGTTATCTTACCACACGTGCTATACGGTAGAACGGTAGAAGGGTGGGTGTTATCTTATCACCCTAGTGTGATACGGTGCAAGGGAGTGTGTTATCTTATTACACATGTTATAGGGTATAGTGGGGGCGAGTTATCTTATCACACATGTTACGCAGTATAAGGGGGGGTGTTATCTTATCACACGTGTTATGCGGTACAAGGGTGTGCTATCTTACCGTGTTATGCGGTGTAAGGGGATGTGCTATCTTGTCGCACGCGTTATACGGTGTAAGGGGGGGGTGTTATATTATCACACGTGTTGTACGGTATAAGGGAGTGTGTTATATTATCACACGCGATATACTGTATAGCTATTTGGCAAAGAACTCGCGCAGTAGGATATTTGCGTCAACTTGCGTGCGTTGCTGAAAGGTCAACCATATAGACAGGGTTGTTCACGAGTCGGGCATAAAAATACTAGCGGATCGGGTCGCACGGGGTCTCACCTAGCCCGACCCGACCCGACCCGACCCATGAGTTTGTGAGGATCTCTTGACCCGAACCGAGGACCGGGTCATGACCCGTGAACAGCCCAACCATTGTATAAAAAACACACCAACCCGTTTTTTTTTTATGATTTGTACGGTGGGTTTAAGGTCACGATACGGCGATCGGTGGCATTTTGCGGTGAATGGACGCTTCAGGAAAAGCTGAAGAGGGGGCCCCCTACTTGTTAACCGCCACGTCAGAATTAGAAGCTCGCATACGATCGGAAAATCCCGTTGTTTTCCCCTGATCTCCTTCGTATATTACAGGGGACCATAGTGAATAGGACAAAATCTTGATAGTAAAAACAAGGAAATATGTTCGGAGGTTTTTGTGTGTACCGTAGGTCCTATTTCATATGGTATCCCGTAATAGTAATGAGCCAACCCTTTTGGTTACTGCAAAACATCAGAATCCAACTACTTTCCCAAACATATGCCCTCGAAACTTGGATGGGTGTATCAACCATTTTATAACTGCAGTCCCGTTGTGGGGACGAACCACTCAAAGCAGGTTTTTGTGTGTACCGTAGGTCCTATTTCATATGGTATCCCGTAATAGTAATAACCCAACCCTTTTGGTTACTGCAAAACATCAGAATCCAACTACTTTCCCAAACATATGCCCTCGAAACTTGGATGGGTGCATCAACCATTTTATAACTGCAGTCCCGTTTTGGGGACGAACCACTCACATTCTAAGTAGTCTGTCCCCTAGACGGGACTGCAGTCCTATAAGTTACCAGACAATCATTTGTAGAGGTTGTTGCTATGATACGGGGGGGACATACAAGTAGTAACCAGGACCAAACGTGCTTACTATTACGGGGGACTATAGTTAATAGGACCTATGGTATACATAAAAACCTATTTATTTAACCATTTTCACCAACAATATTGGTCCTATTAACTATGGTCCCCCGTAATAGTAGTAAAAATACCGTAGTAGCAGGGTGTATACGTTTTTGTGGGTAGATGGGTCCTGATTACTCGTGGCTTCGACGTAACAGTGATGTTTGCCCCGGCATATATTCCGGCCTAACCCCTGCTGTGATACAACACCCTCTGCGATTGCCGTAGAGTTTATGGAAGCGCTCCGCGCGAGGAAGCACAAGAGCAAAAACAGGGTCGACCACGGACCTTGGTCGGCCATGTACATGGGACGCCGAAAATCTTCTGTGAGTGGTACGATGCGACATGTGTAGGATATGTGCGCCTCGGTGTTGTAAGGGGCTGCTACGGCGACGCCCCCGTTTTTTCTTTCTTTTTTTTTGGCAAAAAGCTACCGCTTGTAGTGTCATACCAGGTACGCGACAGATTAAGCATATCTTTTGATTTTTGAGCGAACATCAGGAAAAACTACTCTATACATATACGAGACGAAAAACTGACAAGAATTTGGTGAGCTAAAAAGCAAAATCTTCCAAATAAATAGCGTCGTGGTTTCCACCCCCTGCCTCTACTAGTAAACCAGAACCACCCTCCCCCCCTCTCCAACGCGTATCGAATAGAGTAGAGAAAGGAGAGATGCAAAGGTTTCATGCGCCGGACAAATCAGGCTCCACAGCAGGTCATCTGCATCATTTAGATCCAAAAACGGCGGTTATGATATGCTGTGCGGGGGGTCTGTACGGGACAGATCCAACCCAGGAAGGGTGTCCTAGATCATGCAGGTTGTATCAGGAATATGAGCTAGGTAAAATATCTAGATCATGAAATGAGAATTGGTGACTGCTCTGTCCGACGTGAGAAAGGATTGGTTCGGGCACTTTGGTGGGAGAATAAATCACCAACATGTTCGCCGGGTATTTTTTTCTATTCTTCGTTTTTTTTCGCCGTTTCGCTTGTATGTATCGCAGGAGGAACGACCTCCAGCCCGAGCCAACAGTAAAAATCACCCCAACCCCGCCACCGCTTATCTCAGGAAAGGTCATGATGATGAGACAAACCACCCCGAAACGTTTTTTTTTTTTTTTTTGCGTTGCTGTACGTATCGCAGGAGGACCTCGAGCCCGAGCCAACAGTCCCCAACACCACGTATCTCCGGAAGGTCCGCATGATGGTGCGGCTGAATCACCCATCCAAGCCGAAGGATGACCGATTGCCCCCGCTCGGCCGGTGGAAGGTGATACACCGGTCTCCAAGCAACAGCGCCGCGCGCCACTGACTGACAGACGCGCGCGCTACGGCAGCAGGGGTGCGCCCATGATTCGTACCATTAGGGGGGTTCACGGGTCGGGTCGAACCTCGAGGGTCAGGTCGGGTCGAGCAAGGGCGCCCCGACCCGACCCGTAAGAATATGAAAAATCCTGACCCGTGGAGCGTCATAAGGTTCCCCGAAGCTCCTTAAGTGAGGAGCGCTGTACCTCACCCACCAAACAACATTAACCTTGAGAGTTGAGAAAAACAAAAATCACGCTCAACCCGGCGAACCATCCGGCCTGCAGCAGGCATACATACAGCAGCACAACGCATACTACTGCTGTCAAGCATTCATGAGATTCCGGAGATACTTGGAAGAAATGAACAAACAAAAAACACGCACACGCACACACACCTCAGCCTCAGCTGTGAGATCGAATTCTCGAAATGTTTCCTTAAAACTCCTATTTTTCCAAGCTTAGCACCACTCTATGGGCGTAAATGCAAGGGGCGTCTAAACGACAACCTGAACACACGAAGCTGTCCTGATATTTCCGCATGGGGTAGTACGATACTCTGATCGCGTGTTCCCCCGGGTGTGTGGGTTTTTTGGAATGGTCTATAAATTCTGAGATATGGGCAGTTTCTCGAGTCAACCCTCTTAGTGCTGCAGTCCCGTTTGGGGGAGAAACCAATCAGATTCTTAAGTATTTTGTCCCCAGAACGGGACTGCGGCTCTGAATGGGTCAAGGAATCGGTCCTGTAACTACACAACAAAAATGGGCCCGAAACAACAACGTGCTAAGCCCTACATTTCCACTACTGATGTGCAGTGGGAGTGGTTCATGCCAAAAACGCATGCTGTCTTATAGAAGGAAGGAGGGGTTCGCGTCCTTATTGTTTTTGTGAGCCGCGGGGTCAAACTGCGGGCAAAACCAGGTGGCGCATCTCAATACCATGAACGTATACAGGCGCTACACAAATACCAGGTACCTGGTTTTGCGTATTCCCTGCCTGCAGTACTCGCTTTTCCCGGAGTCTCTCTGAGCCTACTGCCCTAAAACGCTGAAAATGTACGAGATCGCACCACCTGCCCACGCACTAACCACCACAACGCCTCGCCCCTCCCTCTCCCCCTTCCCTCTCTTTCCCCTCTCTCGCTTTCCCCTCTCTCGCTTTCCCCTCCCCCCGTCCCTCCTCCCCTCCTCCCCCCCTCTCCACCTCCCACTCTGCCTCGCCCCCTCCCGCCTCCCTCCCCCCTCCTCGCCTCCTTAAAAACTCACGGGGTGTCGTCGGTTGCCGTTTCAACTCGACGGTTTCGCGCGCGCACGTTCGCTGGCCGATCGCTGGCTGACGTTGCACAAAATAATTCCAAAACAAAACAAAACAAAACAAAAAACGAAATAACACCCCCCGAAAAAAACACATCAAAAAGTCCAACGCGTGGGAGCGGATGTTCTTGTGCGACTTCTGTCTGCACGTGGTGCCCCCGGGAAAGGCCTTGGTGGCATGCACCGTCTGCAATGTGATCGTGCACGACAGGTGTCTACGCCGCGCGGTGCGAGCAGTCGCGCGCGGCGCCGGCATCGGAACCGAGTGCGGGACGGACTGCGGCCCCGACCCTGGGGCCAGCGGCGGCGGCGGCGGCTGCGGCGGTGACATTCTGACCCCCACCGCCAGCACTACCGGCGGAGAGAGCGCTGCTGGGGGGGACGACGAAACTGTAGCCCCCGCTGCTGCTAACGCAAGCATCAGCGGGGGGTCCGACCCCGGGGGTACCGTCGACATTTTGACCCTTGCTCCTGCTAGCGTGAGCATCGGCGGAGGGATTGATGCTGGAGGAGGGGGAAACGGTGACGGCGAGATGGATGACGGCTTAGATAAGAGGGAGGCGGGTGTAGGCAGCGGCGGGGGCGGGGGGGGCGGGAGCGGCGAGGGGGGGCTGGAGGTGAGTTTTTGTTTTCGAGACTAAAGTTTTGGGGGGGGCATGAGAGGCGAAATCTGACGTCTGCGCTACAACCTTCTAGGGTTGGTGCCTTATTTTCTGAGCCCTTCCTCACACCAGGAGCTAGCCCAATGTCTCACCCGAAACATGAGCCTTCAATCAAGTTTGTTTCGGGCAAACCCGACCAACCTTCACACCACTCTGGCCGGAAATATGAGAACCGCTTGGTATTTATATTAATGTCTTAACGATTCTTATATTTCCGCTCAACTCGACCAACTCTCAGGCCACTCTGGGTGCAAATATAGTGACCGCTTGGTATACATAACACTGTCTGAAGGATCTTTATATTTCCGACCAGAGTGGTATGCACTGCAGTGCTGCGTAGTGCTACGTGAAAAAAAACGTGCTACTTATGTGATAACAATGTACTTGGTACCATAGCTGCTCACTTGAGGAGCTCAATCAGTCGGACAAAAAAAAGGCCCAAGAAGGGCAACCCGCGCTACCGGTGGAGGGGTCGACTGGGAAGGATGGCAGGGCTACAAGCATCACAGCCACTGTGTGACAACGCTGGCGAGGGTTGCTTAACCACTTATTCGAGAAAATGGTTGACATACCCTGTGCACGAGATGAATACGGCTATTGAATTATCTTTATCTTCAGCCTAAGCCAATCAGAGCAACCGATCCCTAACTCTAAGCCAATCAGAGGAACCCTAACCCACCCCCTGAGCCAATCAAAACAATGCTGGTCCTGACCCTAAGCCATTCAGAAAATCTCGAAAAAGTGGTGAGCTGACGCGGGTTGTCGGCGACTCATAGGTTTGGGGGGTGATGTGATCAGAGCCACAGACTCCGATGCCTCGGAGCCTTGCATGCACGACACGCAAGAGCGTGTAGAAAGAATCATCGGAGGCATCTCACGCTTTGACGCTAACATGGGGCTCAAAAACGGTGACCAAACTGACAGCAGCAGTGTTGAGAAGTTTGAGCATTTAGTGTAACAGCGGCGAAGGACTTCGCTTGGGGTGGGGAGGCTATGCCTGAGCTCTTCTACTGCTCGTATCACACGTACGTACAGGCGTCGCGCGGTGAGTTGGCTTTGAGGGCCCGCTGGCTGAAATACTTCAAGTGCAACCAACCATCGGAGGGGATGCTTCTGTGTCGTAGGTCTTGCTGTACGAATCGTTGCCGGCGCGTTTGGTCCCCTTGGTGTTGTTAATGGAACGCCGCACCAGAACGGCGCTCGGTATCCTTTGAAGCGTTCGATACGCTTCAGGCCAGTGTTTCCCGCTGGCGAGTGGCTCTTTCTCAACCATGGATGGCACTAGTCATTAAAACTGAGGAGATGCGTTCTAAGGTAGAGGTAACACATTTCCGCTAAAATGGTTTCTGAATGACGGGGAAACAAAAATAGTCGGAATTGCACTCTTTTTTCGAAAAATGATGTTCTTGTAAACTTGGGCCATGGGATTATTCATCTTTTTGCAATTCGATTTTTGCTGAAGCCAGTTTTCGGGTGAGGGATGGAGCTCTTCAAGTGAGGAGCCTCATAAAAAATAGGGTGAACCTCTATCGTAGAACCCTTCAGGACCTAATCACGTACCGTTGGATCCGACGCAAAAAAATACTGTTGCTGTTGTTTTCGTCTTTTTTTCCAACACATTTCTGGTGGGATTGTTTGTGTACTACTGCATCGGGAGCTCGCTCAACTGTACCATTTTCCCCCTTCCCCTCCCAAAACTAAACGGTTGTTTTGAGCTATCTTCGAATGAGGAACGCCCGAAAAGGTGTATCATAGTATGACGCCGGCACCCATGCAGAGCCCTTGTATATTGTACCTGGTATATCGATACCTCGTTGCTACCGTTATCTTGGCACGGGTCACACGCATATCACATCATAGCAGACAAACGGGGAGTAAGTAGCACCCGAGTTGTCGATATCTTCCCCCGGGAGGCTCTCTCCTCGCCCTGCTCAGGTGTTTTATACCCCCTCCCCCCTTTAAAAACCAATCGACTTTTCAGTGGGCTGAAAGCTTCAATAAAGCCAACAGGGCAAATGTACGGGTCGTATCTAACAAATGTGTCATCGCAAAGTATTGCGCATAGATAACCTGGCGCGGTAGCTCCTTGTCAGGCGTGGGTGCGACGAAAAAGGGTAGCATTTTCGGGACCAGTTATTTTTTCTCACTCCCGTGATGGCTCCCCAGCTGGGGCACTATACCCAATAAGATATGCCATACTATCGTTGGAACACCCAATGAGGCATGCGCCTTATTCTCGTTAGGACACTCAATAAAGTATGCCTTATTAGAGTTGAAGCACCCAAGAAGGCATGCCTTATTACTGTCAGAAAACCGAATGAGGCATGCCTTATTATCGCTGGAGCACCCATTAAAGCATGCCGTTTTATCGTTGGAACACCCAAGAAGGGATGCCTCAATATTGGTCGAACAACTTTTGTATACGCTTGATTGAATCAATGAGGACAAACAGTTATACGCTCCAAGTAAGGTACAGTACAGTAGTAGTAGTAGTAGTAGTAGTAGCAGCAGTAGTAGTAGTAGTAGTAGTAGTAGTAGTTGTTGTAGTAGTAGTAGTAGTAGTAGTAGTAGTAGTAGTAGTAGTAGTCGTAGTAGTAGTAGTAGTAGTAGTAGTAGTAGTAGTAGTAGTAGTAGTAGTAGTAGTAGTAGTAGTAGTAGCAGTAGGTTTTCCCCCCGAAAACTATTTTGTAAAAAATATAAAATGTCGTACTCGTACAGCAGTAGGGCACTGTTCCTCCCTCATTTGAGAAAGAACGCCCAATCCATCAGCCGAGCATGTTTTGGAGCCTAAAGAGAGGCAGCCTCGTCGGACGCGTGCTGTACGTATACGATATGCAGCGGTGTCTGTATAAACTTTTGGGCCGAAATATTTTTGACGAACCAGCCTCCTCAACCTATACTAACTATCGTCGGAATACCACTACGTGGTGCTTTTCTGCTGCTGAGTTCGTATGTGATATACCTCTATAGGGGTTGTCATCGGGGTTTGCACTTTCAGTTTTTCTTTGAATCGTTTTTAGACTTAGTATTAGGAAGTAAAGCTCCTTAAGTGAGGAGCGCCAGAAAAAACAACAGATGGAATATTTTTGGCCGAAAAAATGCTGCTATCGTACATCGTACCGCCATCGTGTGTACAAATCACCCATCATTTACGATCCTTTTTGCAGAGCTACTTACCAAAGGAGCTGCTTACCGGTTTTTTTTTGTTTTATCCTCCGGCGGATTGGTAAAAATAAAGCTTAAGCTCACCACACTTCCACGTTACCGTGTCGTGTGTGAATTTAACCTACCAAAGGGTCAAACGAATCGGGCACCATACCAGGTCTACATTTTTTTTACAGACACGCACGCATGCCCCCCCCCCCCCCCCCCGCGTGCCGTATCGTTCAAAAACCCTTCGTAGACGCGGCCGAGACAGACACAGGGGAGGGGTCGAGGCGACGTTGAGGAGGAGGAGGAGGAGGAGGAGGAGGAAGAGGAGAATCGCGGAATCACAGGCAGCTTTTATGGTAATATTGACGGCACCGGGGGCGGGGTTGGCAGCGATGACATCGGTGGCGGCTATGACGTCGATAGCAGCGAGGGAGGCGACGGCGGCGGTGACGGTGGGGCCAGCGATGCTTCGGGCGGCGCGTCTGCTAGGGTCTGGGTGTGCGGTTACTGCACGGAGGAGCATGTTCTGCTCAGGGAGGAGCGAGGCGAGCGTTTTTCAAAAACAATGTTTCCTATTTTTTTGCTCGAATTTCAATATGCAATCGCGTAGACGCACACTACATTTTTTGTTAGTAATTTACTTTTCGAAAACTCTTGGCGGTGCTTTGGCGAAAAGCACATGTCGCATCCCCCCCCCATCTCGTCAAAACGGTACTGTGCGGTATGTCCATAGCTAAGTAGACGGTAACCCCTCCCCCCGGTGTGCTTTCCATGTTGACTTTTTGAAGAGTGTGGCGTTGTTTTTCCTCTTCCTGTCGCTTTTTTTTCCTCTCTCGCTCTGCTAGCTACAGTAAATAGCAGGGCGGCCGCCGCTCGTGCATATTTCGTCGAGGCGGACTAACAAACGTTTCGAGCTAACCCCCCCTCCCCCCCCTCCCCCCCTCGCCGCGTTTCGAAACAACACAGTGGCCGCTGAGATGCTCAAGAAGAGCCGAACCGACTTAGCCATTGCCAAGGGCCTCTCCACGGATAGCGCCGAGCGTGCCCAGGCGAGAGATTCTCCTATGTTTTTATGATTATTCCCCGGATAGCACGGGGAAAACATATTTTCAACGACCCCTGCCCCTGCGCCCGCCCCACCCCATGCCCCGCCCCTCCTCAGCGCGCGGTGGCCGCCGCCCCATTGCTCACTCACGTGAATTGTTCGATGTTGGCATGTGTCCCAGGGGGTGCATCAAGCTGTATATATATGCGTTGGTTGAAATCCGTGGCGTGGTTGTTTCGCGCTGCTCTCGGGACCAGGTCGTCGGGTCATACTACCCACGCGCCCCAAGGTGCTCGTACATAGCAACACCTTGTTCTGCTGTTACAGAATGGGACGCGACGGGTTTAAGTAAGCGCACGGCACCCGCGTGGTTTTTGCGCGGAAGCGTGATTGATGCGCTTAATCAACTGCTTTCGACGGCGCTCCTTTTTGAGGGACAACTGGGGACAAATCACTTGGGGTTTAGAGATAGATACACGCTTACGTACACCGCAGCACTTAAAAAGAGGTTTACAACCTTCCTAGGACTACCATCCCGTTATCCTGGACAGAACCCTGAAATTCTTGAGTAGTTTGTCCCCCAGAACGAGACTGCAGTCAGTCCTAATGTAGAAAGGCTTAAACCTATATAATACCGGTATGTTTTACCAATACGGCGGGGGGTGGCAAAAAAAAAACAGGAATAAATAAAGTTGCGCCCGTTACAAGCCCCTCCGGGACATATCGGCAGAGAAAAGAAAACGTGTGCAACCTGAATGACGAGAATATGGGAACATATATGGTAGCATCCATCCGCCAAACGAAACGACCCGGGCAGCTAGCTGGCTGGCTAACGGGCTGGCTGGCTGGCTGGCTGGGGTAGCGGGGGGGGGGGTATGTGTCCGAAGCTGCATGAATTTTAAGGAGTTGCAGAATACAAATCCGCACGCACGCACGCACGCACGGTGGTATATACGTCGCACTGCTTCTTTTCTTGCTATGCACCCTCACACACTGCTGCCGTATGTAGGTAGACACGCTTGACAACATCCTCGCACTCGCCCGTGATGGTAACGATGATGATGATGACGATGATGGTGGTGAGGATGGTGGTGATGATGATGATGATGATGATGATGATGTTGACGATGATGGTGACTTACCGAACATATATTTACCGCATTTTTTACCGTGCGCAGAAGCACCGTGCGAAGTTGCAGAGTGTGGTGATGCTGCAGGCGGCGTTCAGAGGCACAAGCGTCAGGCGGATGGTGCAGTCGGCCCACCAGGTGACGCTGCTTTGGTGGCGTTTTGTGATATTTTCTCCTTTTGTTGTCCGCAAGAACTGAGTGGGTGAGCGAGTGAGTGAAGTGGCCGGACGGGCGGACGGACGCCTCCCAGAGGCAAGGTTATACCTTCCGGCCAGCCGCCAGTTGATCAATGCCGCCAACCTATGGCATGTGCTATGTCACGAACCGAACATAACCGTGCTTCACCCCATAATAAATATCCTCTCTGAGGGCGCAGATGTAAGGACCGCTTGGTATTCATATTAACGTCCGCATGCTCCTTATATTCACGTGCAGAGTGTGTTTTCACCCCCCATCATGAAAAACCTCGGGATATCTGACATTACCCGTGTGTTTCCCAAAAAAAAAGCTCAGCATCTCCGAAATAACTGTGTGCGTGCCCCCCCTCCTCCCCACCCTTGACCGTTTCAGGATCCCCGACAATATGTAAACCGTGGTTTCACTCCGATACCAAACCCCTGGGGATCTCCAGCAATTATTTACCAGGTACCCGTTTTTTTGTTTATTTTTCGTTCTTCTCGTGACGTGAAATTCTCAGGATCACCTCCGAGCGTGGAAGTTGGAGGTGCTGGGCCTCGATGGACTTCCAGTCAGCTTGCGCAAACGCGAGGTGATAGCCCCCGCCCCCGCCGCCACCCCCGCCCCCGCCCCCCTCCCTCGTTGAAGACACGGAGGGGGGGGGGAGGGGTCGCTATCATTTGACCATTGACCACGCATCCCTTTTCGAGACGGAGCACCGTTCCTACTCCTAATAGAGACACCTGCAACATTTTAGAGCGCTCATTACGTTGTTTCCATATACTGCATATAAACGTTTTGCTAATCGCATCCCCTTCCTGTTTGGCCGCCTGTGGCCACCATCTATCTCCTAGGATAGCGATCATTTTCTCGCTGCTGTCTAGTGTACAAATCTCCTCCGTATCACATTCGTCCGTTTCCCTCTTCTCCTCTTCTAGCGGAAGGGGTGGGGGTGGGGGGACAAAAGCGGGTCAACCCACGACGACGGTTTCTGTACGTATGTACGCGAAGCTCACATTTGATCGCGGAATCCTCAAACACCCTATTTTATCGCATCACATGTGTGATATGGTATCACAATCTCTGAGACGATTATCAGAGCCGGTGTTTCTAATCCCAGGGGGGGAGGGAGTAAGCAGCCGACGATTGACGAGAATGGCGGCCTTTAGGATAGGTCTAGTCCAGACCTACCACTAGATATGTACCCTTAGACGCGTAGCTCGGTGTTTTGCACGACTCCCGTTTGTCGAGAAAAAAAAAAAGATCGTGAAAATTCGCTCGAGGGGAGTTTGCGTGCCTTAACCCCTGCAGGGCCTTAGTCCCGTTTTGGGGACGAACCACCCAAGTTCTGATCAATTTGTCCCCAAAACGGGGCTGCAGTACTACAAGGGTTAAGTATTATGCGAGAGGTTTTGCAATGGGGAGTCACGCGGTCCGCGTCGCCGTCTCCAAAGCCTTTTTTTGTCGACATTGGATTCATTTGGTGTCGGTAGAAATGCCTAAAAACAGCGCGCAAGAAGAAATCGTGTCCTCTCTGGTGCATGCGGTTGCCGACCGACAGATGTCGGTGCCTTCGGTAAAGGCGTCATTACTGTACACAGCTCGAGAAAGGGCACACCAATCCCTTCGAATGACATATTTTATAGTTGTTTGTTTGTGTGCTTGTTTTCAAGAGAAATAGAGTACATGGAAACGCCGAGCGATGCGTCTTTGGAAAGGTCTCTTCGTTCGAGATATTTCCTTGATTTTGTTTTCGTCTTCTTGTTATTGTTTATTTTCTGATATGTTTCCTGGAAAAAAATCGTGAAGTTGATCAACGCGCAAGCCCATGCTGCCTGCACATTGGAGAATGATGGTGAACGTATTAGTGATACCCAATCAGTCTAAATATGCATACCTGGTCAATAAAAGTTGTGTTGGATGACAAACCTTAACAAAAATGGTCCAAAACTATCGTATTGATAAAGCTTTTCCTTGTTTTGTGCTCTTCTTCTCTCTGGGACTGCTCATGAATGATTAAGGTTGGAGCTCATCATGCTGCATCATAGTCACTAAGTCAGGTGACGGACATAACAACAACGCCGTAAATAGTATTCACTTGACCCCCCCCCCCCCGCACCCCCTTCCCGCCCCCGCCTCCCCCTATATACCCCTCACCACACCCACCGCGCGCTTCCGGAAGATCCTACCCCCGCGAAGCAGGGGAGGAGGAAGGCCCGCCTCCTCTTGCCGCCCGAGAGCAACACCCGACGTGCCCATCCCCCTCTACCGAGTGGTCGTCTCCATCATCCAAGACCAGCCACCCGGAGTAGGCCTAGACTCTGCCTCCTCCTCCTCCTCCTTCTCCGCGCTTCCCGTGCAGCTGTTCCGCTACGACACGCTAGCGTTGCCTGCACTGTCAGACTCGTCGACTTCTACTCCCTTCGCCGCTGCCACCAAAAACCAGAATCATCATCATGGCGTTGGCCGTTCGTCGTCCAGTTCTGCGCTCCCTCCTGTGGTGGATAGGAGTGACGCGGGTTCCGGCGGAGGAGGAAACTGCGTCGATTTCAACGAGGAGGCGAGTGTCCCCGCGACGTCGGGCGACGCATGCGTGTGTTTTAGCTGCCCGCCGCGATAGATACGGTTTCACGTCTTCAAGCAAAATTCAGGGGGGGGGTTGCGTTGGTATCAGAACATCGTCAAGTGGCCACGTACGTGAACCTTATTGCTACGAAACGGTACCGGTATTCGTCGAAAAGCTGGTTCCACAGCAGCAGCAGCAGCAGCAGCAGCAGCAGCAGCAGCAGCAGCAGCAGTCGTGACAAATAAACAACACTCGGAGGGACCGATGTGGAGAGCCACAGTGAGAACCCTACCGTAGCAGTGGTCAATGGTGGCACGATTTAACTTGTTTCGACGGGGCTGTGTTCAGGGATGTTTTCGGCCTACTTGCTGCAGCCTTGGAGGTACCTAGGTGCGTGCGGAGGGCGGGGGGGGGGGGGGGGGGGGGGGGGCTGGCAGCACAGAGGAGCTCGCATGAATAGTTCACCGTCTGATAGCTCTACGAGACGCTCGACAAGCCAGGCCGCGTTTGTTTAGCATTCAAACCTTTCGTCGTGGTGTTGTGCAGGTGCTCATTCCCGGAACCAAGCCCTCGGTGACGGCAATCTTCACCGTGGTACGCCAGGTGAGCCCGTCTTCCGCCGGTTTTGCAACGTGTGTTGGATACCGTACCGTATGAATAGAAAATTCCGATCTGTCGGAGTATCATTGTTTTGTGTTTATCGTACTGTAGCATCGTATCGAAAGGTTCGATCAATATTTAATACATCAAAATATTGAAATTTTGATGCGTCGGATCACACGTACGATCGCACGGTCGGTTGCCCCCTCCATCCCTTGGCATCCCGATAGACGTGTGTTTCACGCTCATGCTGAACGAGAAATTGAAAAAATCGACTAGCCCGATACATCGAAATATCGTTCGTTCGATTAATTGAGCTTATCGCGAAAACATATATATCGAAACTAAAGATATGTTGATATTCCGAAATGTCACGACGTTCGACTTTTTTTGGGCACGTTTTACCCCTCTTCGTCTCCTCTGGCATCCCCACGACATGCCTGCTGATGCTGTGAGCGAAACATAATCGACGTACGTACTTATAAATACTCTGGTGTATATATATCAACTACCTGGTATATGAGTATCCACATCGCATGGAAATGATTGCTGTATTTTAGCTTCTTTCGGTATCATATCGAACCTGGTTTTTTCATTCGATGGCTACCACTACGAGCAATAAACATACAAGTGGGACGCCCGAAAACCAGGAACAGGACTTCGCTGGTCCCGCGCGAAAGTGAGAACACGTAAACAGAATCTGAACCCTCCAAAACTAATGCAAACAAATTATTATGCTCTAGTCCCAAAGTCACCTGCCCCCCAAAACAAAATCTTGGGTTGCCGGCACTGTGGTGAGGTGAGGGGCCAGGATGCGCGGGCGGGGTGTGGTTTTCGCAGTGACTTGGGGGGCAGGATGTCCAAGCCTGATCCCTCACAACTGCTAAAAGCCGAGTCCGGCATAGCCCGGCAGTTTCTTCCGTAGGTGTACGTGCGTAGCCTAACCGAAAGCCGAGTCCGGCTCTTTCTTGAAAGCGTGCTGTGTGTTTTACGGCTAATCGCTGTGTTGCACGCACGCCATCGTACAGAAACCGTTTTTTTGTTATCGCCCGACCCATTCGGTGCGAGGTTGTCCGCCGCGAAGGCAAAAACTGCCCGTGCCGTGTCGTCCGTCGAGGAAAATGATTCATGACCCTCCTGTACCTGCCCCGTAGCGCTCTCTCACCTCCCCCGCCCCCCCCCGCCCCCCCGAGTTGTTATGACACTATCAAATAGGGTGGTCGTTTACAGAGCCTCAGTTTTCAGCGTTTCATACAAGCGCATCGCAATATCAAGAGGTTTCAATGACATGGTGGGGCATATTTTACAAGGGCTTCGACCAAATGTGCTTCCTTCCGCGAAATGTACACGTTCGTGGGATTGGTTCTAAACCTCGGAAGACAAAAGGGAGGCAAACTCCTCCCCTCTACCGTACGTAGCCTTGGCCCTATCTCCCCTCCCCCCCCTGTCCCTATAGTCTATGGTCATACGACTTCGGCCATGCATGAGATCGAGTACATCTCTCCCGCTGAGTACACCCGCACCCCCCCCCCTCTCCCCCCGAACACCAGAAGCAATAATCAAGTACTTCGAAGCCGTCGTCCACAAGCAAGAAAAGCCCACTTCACAAGCGGCTCTAACGTATTAGGAATCAGCTCGCCTTTCACGCGACTCGCCCAACACCATACGTTACGCTTCGCAAAGCTTGGTGCAAGCGATCAAATGTTTCGCCTGGTCGGCGAAAACTCGATGTTTGTGCTCCATCCCGGCCTTGTAGGGATGTGAGGGCTTGTGGCCAAACGAACGACCACGGCCGTGCATGGCAGGAGTATCCCCCCCTCCCGTGGTTGGGTTGTCGTCGGTCGGCAACGACACTGTCGGACATGCCGCTCACTACTTGAGCTAGACCACCGGGGTATCGCGTTTTTTTAGTTTCGGCGGTCGGTCACAGCTGGCGATCGAATAGTAGATAATTTGTGCGAGGTGTAAAACCTTTGCTCCGCACAAGGGGAATGATCGTATCACGTACTGTTTATGGTAAGGCACCCCAAGAGGCAGCCGCATAGCACTCCCGTTGCTCTCTCTAGAAGTGGCTACACCAGAAATGAAGTGACCTCATTGAAGTTGTCATCCTCATGCAAGTCCACTTCGGTTCTTTGAAAGATGCAGCCCATCCTTCATGCGACTCGCCGGACACCTCACGCTTCGCTTCGCGCTTGGTGCAAGCAACGTCCGCCTGGTCGGTGAAACCCCGACGTGCTTCGTCCCGGCATTGTAGGGATGCGAGGGTCTATGGTCCTACGACTACGGCCATCCATGATATCGAGTACATATCTCCTATCGAGTACCCCCCCCCCCACCCTTCGCTGGTCAATGGTCAAATTAGTAAGGCAAGCAACAAATGAGTACACCCTCCCCCCCCCCCTCCCCCCACGCTCTCTCCCATCGATTTCGTCAAACCCTTCTGCATTATCCCAGAACCGAGCTCCCCACGCTGGGACAGCGGCGAAGCAGCGCAGGGCTAAGGCCAAGCAAGCAGCGTTGCCGGTGCTAATCGGCCAGACGTCCTCGCACCTGAAGACCGACTTGTTCCGAGGGACGACGCGAATCATCTCCCTCCCGCTTAGCACTCAGCTTGTTCCGGTGATGAAGTCCTCATCGGCAGGGAAGAAGGAGACGTGGCCGGTGCGTCTCTTCTTCTATGTTTTTTGGTTTTTTGTTTTCACAGGCAGACAGACTACTATATACGCGGCCCATCTGTTTTATCTATCTATGTATCTATGTATATTTGCATGGGATAAATATCGCTGCCTCAAAGTGAACACTCTCTTCGCCAGAAGAAAACAAAAAAACGCACTTATTTGCGCATTTTCGAAATGAGAGAGGGAGGGAGAGAAGGAGAAAGACATTAAGTATTTTGGTGTGCGGTAGGTACTGTGGGGTGAAAATTATGCAACTCTGGGCGAAAATACGAGGGCCGATTGGTCTTTACGTTGATTTCTATATAAACGCTCCTTACGTTTCCACTCAAGGTGGTATAAATGTACAGATGCACGACTTGAGCTATTGTACAGCAAACACTGGCCCCCTCTTAAAAAAAACGCCTCCCTCTTGAAAAAACTCCACCGAGACGCGCTGCTACGATTGAGGTACAACTCTGGGCGTAATTATTAGGACCGCTCGGGCTTCATGTTTATGTATAAGCGGTCTTTATATCTCCGACCAGAGCGGTAGCATTTTTCGCAAAAATATATATTTTCTGACTGCTGTCGGTGGGGGTTCCTGAATTAAGCCTGGGCTATACACAGGAGAACGCATGCCTTTCATAGCTGGAAACTCATTTATTTTGCGTCGTAAAGCCTATCTGTCGATCGATGAACAACACCTATACTAACTACGATAGACAGGGCCGAGGAGGTTAACTGACCAACCTTTTTAGGGCGGCAGCCCCGTTTTGAGGACAAACCACGCGTATCCTAAGTACCCTTTGTCCACAGAACTGGACTGCAGTCATGAAATCTTTGTTTGAGCGATCCCGTGTTTTTTTTAAGATTAAAACTATTTTTTGGGAGAGGTGATACGTGCGTAAGAGTTCCGCAAGCGAGGAAGGAGCCTCAGAAAAAAACATACCACGTACATGTATAAGTTCATTTATAGGTGTTAGATATATGTATGCTCAAGTGCATATACACATATACTAAGATATCGCTGCCATAGCACAAGTCTGGGGAGTGAAGAAGGATCGAGACCGGTTATACTGAATATTAGTGTGGAAACATACCCCACCTTCTCGAAAACGTATTTTGATTGTCTTCCAACAATGTGCATCGAGGGCATTCTTCATTCAGAGCGGAAAAGCTGACACAATTCATCGAAAATCGCCGATCACATTCAATCAATTATTCTTCCCTCCGTATCCTCGAACTGAATAATCACTCGTTCGTACCGCCCTTTGCCCCGAACACCGGTCATACGACTACGGCCATGCATGACATGAGTATCCCCCCCCCGCCCCCCTCTTCTTCTAGCGCTGCTACTTCCTTCCCGACAACAAGCGCAGCACTCCTCTCTTATCGCTGAGATGGACCGTTCTACCTCCAGCCATCCGATTCCAAGCATTTTACCTCGTTGCGTTTGTTCCTCGCTCGCTTAAGTCCGCAACAACTTGTCTCCCCCTCCCCTCCCCTCCCCTCCCTAATGTCCCCTCTCCTCCTCCTCCTCCTCCACCCCTCTCCCCCCCTCCCTAACTTGCCCTCCCCTCCCCTGGTCGTGTTTACTGCTCCAAGATGGTAACGCCGGAACAACTTCCTGAAGGCGTCAACTTGTCCGCCCGCATTAGACCCCTGAGCGACTCGACGTCTAAGTGCGGCTTCATGCGGGTGAGCGAGAGGAAACCTGCGGCCGCTGAGAGCATGGAGGCACGCGTTTTTGGGCCCGAACGTTTGCTATATTTCATCACCCCCCTTTTCTCCCTCCCTGCCTCCCTCCCTCCCTCCCTCCCTCCCTTCCATCTGAGTCCGCTTCGCCTGGTTGACGGCTTTTGCACCACCTCCACACGACTCCATCCAAAGGGGGAAAAACAACGCTCGCTTCACTGAATTAGGCGTTGCTAATATCAAAGATGGACAAACGAATCCAAAAGTGCGCCTTCCCATCTGCCATCACTTTATCACAAAACACGGATATTGACAGCCTAGATCTACGTAGGCGGGCCAGAGCTTGATGTTTGGGAGCCGAGGCGGCGCATGTGGTGCTGGTGTTGGTGTCGGTGATGTTTATATTGGTGTTAGTGTTGCTGGTGTTGTTGTTGTCGTTGGCGTTCCTCGTGCTACGGTAGAGGGAGTGTAGTAAAGCTTTCTTGAGGCCTTTTTTTTTGCTCGATTATGGTATAGAAACTCGAGACTCCCACCCCAACAACCGACGTTTGAGAAACAAACGTAAGCACTAAGCCCGATACACAGCCAAATGGGCTTGCAAAGAGTAGCATGCAACATACTTCGGATGCATGTGTATTGGGTGTGTAGTGTGTTAGTTGTAGCGGTGTCGCCAACAGCGGGAAAAGTTTGGGCTACATTATATTGAAGTAAAACCCCCCACATACCTTAGCACGACCCAAAACCCGACTTTTGATATACATTTTTTTCACGTGTACGCTTATCTCTTCTAGGACTGTAATCTCGTTTTGGGCACGAAGTACTTAGAAATTGAGTGGTTTGTCCCCAACGAAGGACTGCAGTCCTAAAAGACTTAAGCCGATGAGCTTCCCCAAAGTGGCCTAGGGACTACACGACGAATAGAATTGCAACAACTAAAATAGAATTCCGCCCATGTTGGGCAGTTTCTCGGCAACAGAGGAGCCCCTTCCCCCCCCCCTCATCGGGCGTAAATATTAATGTCCAATAAGTGCTACCAGTACACTTTATCGCAGCTACGCCTCCTCGGGCCAGTTCGATAGAATGCGGAGGTAAGCCCGCATTAACCCGGGCCGCCTTCAGCATATGCGTTGCCCTCTTACTCTTCAGCGTTTTACGGCAGTATGGCAGCAAAAGAAGTGCACGTGCGACGTAGACGTGACGCTTAACTCGCCAACGCGAACCCCCCCCCCCCCCCTCCCCGCTCCTCCGTAGTCCCCACGAAGTTGTTCCTATGACGCGTACAACCAACGCCCAACACCCCCCCTCCCTTCCCTCGTCCCCGGTTCCACTTGCTCATGTGATGAGTAAAATCAACGCATAAACGCCCCCCCCCTTCCCCCGTCCCTGGTTCCACCTTTTCCCTGGAATCCTATGACCCCCCCCCCCCCCTGTTTTGTCTTCGGCGTTCACCATGACTGGTGTTAGAGAGAGATTATACCTGCTGCCGAGTGAAGAACCTTAACTCCGTGCAAAGGGAATTATTGTATCACGTAGCGTGTACCGGTTTATGGTAAGGCACCCACGATGCAGTTACACATGCATATTTGACCGATTTTGCTGTATCTAGAAGTAGCCACGCCTGAAAGCAAAATTGACTTTTTTTCGACGCTTGCGTAACCCACATGTATGGAAAGACGCACATGGTGCTTAAACCCGCCAAAACAGGAAAATTCAGCTCGTCCTTTCATGCCACTTCGCCGAACAACCTCACGTTTACGCTGCGCACTTGGCGCAAGCAAATCAATGTTTTTTCTGGTCGGTGAAAACCTGACGTGCTACTCCGTCCCGGCATTGTAGGGATGCGAGGGTCTATGGTCATACGACTACGGCCATGCATGGCATGAGTACCCACCCCCCGCCCCCCTCTCAACCCCCCCCCCGCCCCCCTCTCAACCCACCCCCCCGCCCCCCTCTCAACCCACCCCCCGCCCCCCTCTCAACCCCCCCCCCCGCCCCCCTCTCAACTCACCCCCCGCCCCCCTCTCAACCCACCCCCCCGCCCCCCTCTCAACCCCCCCCCCCGCCCCCCTCTCAACCCACCCCCCGCCCCCCTCTCAACCCCCCCCCCGCCCCCCTCTCAACCCACCCCCCCGCCCCCCTCTCAACCCCCCCCCCCGCCCCCCTCTCAACCCCCCCCCCGCCCCCCTCTCAACCCCCCCCCCCCCGACAATAGCTTATGACCGGACAGGCACGCGCTGCCCAACTGATAAGCGGGTTACCCAGGGGGGTAATTTTGTTTTTTGTACCCCCTCCCGCTTCTCCCCGTCCCTGGTTTATACCATTTTTTTTCCCTTTGTGACCCTCCTGTCCCGCGTTTTCGTGTGTGGCGCGAAATACCGCAGGTAATGTTCTTGGCGGGTCGGTTCAACGCCCCTTCCGAGAGGGCTCATCGGTACTTCGCGGTGTTGGCGGAGGGTTACCTCTCCCTTTACGATGCTGTTTGCTCGCAGAAGCCACCGGTAAGAACGAATTAAGTCTGTCTCGCCGCCGCCGCCGCCGCCGCCGCCGCCGCCGCCGCTGGCCTGCTGCAAGCGTTATTGTTCCAAGCCGTTGGATTTAGGTCGGGGGGGCG